>NJDD01003511.1:2508-15727 GCA_002245505.1 Calephelis nemesis
CGACGACTATCTTTTTATATCAGGAGAGCCGCCGCCGCTCGTTATTTTACAACATAAAAAAACTTAGCTTATTTTCTAGTTTTCAATCTTACCTTCTTCATCACTTCCGATCATCTTGTAGCGATCGTATCCACTAAGATCTCTGTGCAGTCCTAGGCCGAAGTCATCCTTCGTCCACTGCAACTGCCCTGCTTTCTTCTCTACCCTACATGGCAAGGTCACCCTGGATCCAACTACTGCAGTCTGTAAAAAAATAAAGTTTATTTACTTGATACTTTAGTATATACGTCTGGGATAATATATTAAAAAAAATCTAGTGTCACAAGTTTCATGGTATTTTATGGTATTGGAAGGCAAACATGCAGATGGATTTCCTGGTGGTTCACGGAAATTCACTGCGCCTAGAGATACCAATGCTGGTAATGGTGCGTTGCCAAGCTTAGTTCGGAATGTTAGACTTCGAGCAAAAGTAAGTTCACCGGCTACCTTATTCTCCGAACCAAATCACGTCAACGGCAACCTTTGACGTTATGGCGGTAGGAATAAGTAAGGCGGTGGTACCAACCAGGGCGAGTCGCTGTGAAACTACTACCTAGTAGGATGTCACTGACGTTTTGGTGGCAGCATAAGTAAGGCGGTGGTACCAATCCTGACGAGTTGCGGGTAAACTATACCACCTAAGAGTTGTAGGGGTGAAGTGCGAAACGAGGAATATTTTTTTTTTTATCAAATTTCGTAATTAGTATTTGGTTTAACTTTTTTTTGTGTTAAAATCTGTATTACTACATATCATACACAGGTAACATCTAGACGTAACTATTAACAACGACGGATTTACTTAGTCTTTAAATAATACTAGCTGTTTCCCGCGGCGTTGCCTACGTGGTCCCACATTATGTTGTTTCTAAAAAAACTATCCTATGTGTATCCAAGTTAACCTTTATGTGTGTACAAAATTTCATGAAAATCAGTTCAGTGGTTTTTGCATGAAGGAGTAATAAACAAACAAACATACAAACTTTCACATTTATGATAATATTATTTCTGAATTAATAGGACAGTATATAATTTATATCCTTTATCGACACCGAATATTAAAATTTACAATGTAATGCTTCATTATTTTTTTTCTATACTAATATTAGAAAAAGGAAAAGTTTGATTTTTTGTTTGTTTGTTTGAAATAAATAGGCTCCAAAACTACTGGACTGATTTCAAAAACTCTTTTACCTTTAGAATGCTACATCATCCCTGAGTGACATTTCATCAAAATCGACGAAGTAGAAGCCATGTTACGCAGGCGAAGCTTTTTTTTATGTTATAGGAAGGCAAACAAGCAGACGGATTTCCTGATGGTAAGAAATTCACGCCGCCTAGAGACACCAAAGATGGTAATGGTGCGTTGCCAACCTGAGGTCAGGATGTTAGGCCTCGATCAAAAGTAAGTTTACCGGCTACCTTACCCTCAGAACCGGAACACGTCATGACGTTATGGCGGCAGGAATAGGTAAGGCGGTGGTACCAACCCGGACGAGTCGCTGCGAAACTCTACCACCTAGTCAGATGTCACGGTGTTAGTGATGATATGCTATGCTTGCCTTTTACGAGCTGCCTGGCAAGAAAGGCAGATGGTCTATTCTGCAAAGGAGCCCGGACCAACACGGGGACGGGGGGAAGCTGCGTGTAGCTGTTAGTATCTTATAAAAGTATAATAAGACATACCCACAAAATTTTTAAATTTCTAATCATTATCGGCATATGGCAACAACAAGTTAACATCCACAAGATGGCGCTTCCTGAATTAAAATTTCTTATCGTAAACATCCATAATACCAATTTGGGATCCAATTTTCAAACAAGCATTTAAAAAAGTACACATCATATTTAAATATTATCTCAACCCGATCTACACAGCATCCGGACAAGCTTTATAATCTTTATAATTAATCTGACAAGTTATTAATTCTACATATCTCATTTTTGGGGTTCTAGCGCTTATTAAAAATGGCGTTTTATAATTTCCTTTTGTTAATTTGTTTGCATGTCATACTTTTAACATATGTTATTTAAAAAAATATCTAAGCTAAGTGGTCGCCCGTTGTTCGATATTCAACCATAACACATTTTAATGTTTTGTTGATAAGATCGCCATCTTCATTTCTTAAGACTAACTATTTTGTTTCTAAACTTCTTAGTGCGCCATCTGTGATCTTTTATCGTTATCATCAATATATTTGTTTGTGTGTGTCAAATGCATGGCAGTGTGGGTTATGTTTTATTTATTGATTTAATGTACTTTAAAAACATTATTATTGAAAAATATTAGCGTTCTGCATTTCTCCTACACATAAACTATAAGCGTACCAATTGTTTTTGCTCCTGCGTCCGCGCAATTTTCGTAAAAAGGAGTCTAAAGTTTTGGCATCACGTATTAATATATAGATTAAAATACTGCTCACAAATTTCGACAAACGTTTTGACAATTTAAACCCCGAGGCTTAGGTTCGATTCCCGACGATGGCAGGCAGGCATTTGTGTGACGAACATTAAGATGTCTGCGATTCCGGGTCTGGCTGTTAATTAAATATATTCTGGTACCTATATAAGTAATTCTATGTATTAGAATCGTTGACTAACACCCATAACACAAGTATATATTTTTGCTTAGGTACTTTGGTGTTAGATTCAATTTGTGTGATTTGTCCAGGTATATTTATTTACTTATTAGAAAGATGTATTTTTCTCGCAAATCGAAAAGTATTACAAGTATGAAGTGAATGAATGTTCTTCAGCGGATGGACGGATTAAGATGCGATATTTTTGTTTAAAAGCTAATGTGATCGAGATGGTTCTTAGCTATAGTTTATGAATGCCCAGATGTTCAAGGTTATCAGCTCATTTGCAACTCGTTTGTACACATCGGAGTGGATATTATGGACCTAAGAGCTAAAAGACTAAAGAGTGCTAGTACAACTGAGCTGGTCTTATGATGGATCTCTAGAAGACGTAACCCTGGAATGCCAGCTGGTAAACCCATTCAATTCGTCTTAACTAGATCTGTTCATATTTCCTGACGACGAGGACTTGATGAAAATTACCTGTTTAATGAAACGGGAGGTGGTTAATTGAATATTATTAATTTTGGGATTATTTAATGTACTATTATGATTCATTCAACAAAGTCAAGGTACAAATTACACTCCGAAAATACATGGGATAATAATATGTGATTTAGATACTGTTCGTATCGACAATAGGGATAAGTAGTAGATTACATACATCCCACATGTTTTTTTTTATAGAAGAGGAGGCAAACGAGCAAGTGTGTCACCTGAAGGAAAGTGATCACCACCGCCCACGGACATCCGCAACACCAGGAGTATCACAGATGCGTTGCCGACCTTTAAGGAATGAGTACGCTCTTTTCTTGAAGGTTCCTAAGTCATAATAGTTTGGGAATACCGCCCTCGGCAACTGATTCCACAAAGGTGTTGTGCGGGGTAAAAAAATGTCTTAGGAATCGCACAGTAGCATATCGCCACGCATCAAGATGACATTTATTTTAACTAACCGAAAATCATACAGATTTTGGTGTTGGAGGACGTGTATGTGTTATTGAAGTGAAACTTCTTTATCGGGGTTGGAAAAAAATTTAGTGATACATTTTTTCGTTACGCGTCACATTTTTCCGTTACGCGCCATTTGTTATTATCCCTACCACGCCTGATTCGAAGTATACTTTCTCTAGCGGAGTAGGGATTGGCAATAAACTTTATTTAACCAATTTCTGTAAAGTTGCATATAGTAAATTATTTTTTGAAAAATAACGTCATAAAGAAATTTCACTTCTTCTCTTCTTACGAGAGCACGCTAGTACACGCACACATTTTTTTATATAAGGAGGTGTGTTATCAAGGGTATTAATTAAACAAATCAAAAAACATAAGATAGAACCAATTAGTAAATAACATTAACAACAAAATACAAGTATGTTAACTATATTAGTACAAAACTTCTTAAAGAGAAATTCCCTGTTTTATTAATTTTCGTTGAACATATTGTGTTTCAATAGTAATGTCTTAGCTTTAGAGTTTGGATACTGAACCGAATTTTAAAATTTTCCAGCAACTCCGTTAAATTTTAATATTTCTTTACATTTTGATAAAAAGTAAGTCAACTAGATAATACCGCCTCGTTGGTCGAGTGGCTAGCGTACACGCCTAACTACACCGACTAACCGCGAGGCTCGGGTTCGATTCCCGACGGGGGCAGGCATTTGTGTGATGAACATTTAGATGTCTGCATTTCAGGGTCTGGGTGTTTATTAAATTTATTCTGGTATCTATTTAAGTATTTCTATGTATCCGTATCGTTGACTAACACCCATAACACAAGCATATAATTTGCTTACTTTGGGGTTAGATTCAATTTGTGTAACTTGTCCAGAGGTATTTATTTATAAAAAAAAAATCTAAATAATAAAACAGTGGTCTTCACGCCCATCAGATCCACGAAGGATTAGGCAAAGGCACAACCCTGGCACCCACGACTAGCCGAAGACACTAAGTCATATTATGTGATAGATGGCAAGGCTATCACCAACCGGGCACACATTCGATCCCGGACAACGTTATTATTATTTATTATTAAAAAACTGAAACTATACATTTTCTAATTTTTTGTTGCCCAACACGAGTATCGTACCCGGGACCTCAAGTAGTCAAGTCTGATGCCGGACTAACCGGGAGTTTTATTTTGTTAACAATATAATCTTAACTTTTTACATTTTTTTATGACATTGGAAGGCAAACAAGCAGACGGATCTCCTGATGGTAAGAAATTCACGCGGCCCAGAGACACCAAAGGTGGTAATGGTGCATTGCCAACCTGAGGCCGGGATGTTAGGTCTCGAGCAAAAGTAAGTTTACCGGGTACCTTACCCTCCAAACCGGAACACGTCATGACGTTATGGCGACAGGAATAGGTAAGGCGGTGGTACCAATCAAATAATTAATAAGTAATCAAGTACCAATCCAATAATTAAAATCCCATTTTGAATAGAAGTTATAGTCATGTATAAGTGTGCGGTAAACCCATCTAGTTTCAATATTTTTAATTACTACGGATCCCAGAACCCTAAATTCAACTCTCACTTGACAAGTTGTTAACGCGTTTGTTAAATTTTAATTAATTAACGAAGAAGTGAATTGGTAGTAAATTAGTCACTAGATTTTTAGTTGCTACTGCTTGATCTCTAATGTCAAATGGGGATCTGGTTTCAATCTGGACTTTATTGGTTGGTTTCATATTTCATTAGTAGATTCCTAAATGGCATAAATATAAAAAATACAGGTGCGTTGCCAACTTGAAGCTAGTTGTTGCTAGTCCGAACGTCAGTTCTTGAATTTGGTGGGTACCAGTTTGAAGATCGTCCGATAAACCAACTTTCGTAAGCGGTGATTCCAGACACAAGTTGGGAACGCGCCTCTAACTTTTTTGGCGCTTATGTTTATATGTGATAAACTGCAAACAAGTACACGGATTTCCTGATGGTAAGAGGTAACCATGGCTTATACAAAAAAGTATACATGGTTGTGTTTCTGTCTACCTCTTCGGGGATATAGGCTTGAAAATACTTATACACGTGTTTAAGTCTTTTTTAGATGTGCATACAAGTACACGGGTCTCGTGATGGTAAGAGATAGCCGAGGCTATGTTGTCTATATACCGTAGACGTTGTAGGTGCGTTGCTAGGATGAGATGTAAAGCCAAGTGTGCAAGTCTACCGGCTGCCCTACATCCCAGACCGGAACATGACAGAGTTATTATGGTGGCAGGAATGGGTAAGGTGTTGCTCGTCTTTTACAACCTACGTGGTAGAGAGACCGATGGTCTATCCTACTTAACAAACCCGGACTAATACGGGGGAAACCTACCTTCGGAAACATACCTAAACTTACCCGTCAGTAGGGAAAACGACAATTGCAAGCACTTTCGACGACAGGAAAAGGAGAGATAATGCTGATAAAGGTGAAACCTAAATCCCCGAAAGGGTATTCAGAGGCACAACCAGGGCATCCATAACTAGACGAAGACACTAAGTCCCTCAATGTGATAGGTGAAAAGCCTATCGCCAACCGGGAACATATTCATTCCGACCCGGGTATTGCACCCAGGACCTCAAGAAGTCAAGTCCGACGTCGAACCACTAGACTATAAAGGCGATTAAATATTAAATTTTTATCAGTGTTGCAATAAACCGTAGCATTTTTCTCATAACCCGTTGAATTATGTATTCTTCCAAGTTGTTTTCCTTTGAAAGAAACAAAATATTTCATTGTGCTATCGTCACAGTCCGCCATTTTGTATACTCAGATTGACTCTTTCTGTTATAAAACTTGTACAAACAAGTATTGAAATTTAATATTCCGTGATAAGAATGTTGGATGAATGCATTTCCTTTATATACAGGAAAAGTATATTGCCTGTTTCAGTTTATATTATGTATTTTTACAATAATACGTGATGCCAAAACTTTGGACCCCTTTTTAACAAAATTGTGGGGACGCAGGAGCATAAAATTTGGTACACTTATAGTTTATGTGTAGGAAAAGTGCAGAACGCTAATATTTTTCAATAACAATGCTAATTAAGTACATTAAATCAATAAATAAAATTTACCCACACTACCATGCATTTGACACACACAAACAAATATATTGATGATAACGATATAAGATCACAGATGGCGCACTACAAAGTTTGGAAACAAAGTAGTTGGTCTTAAGAAATAAAGATGGCATTCTTATCAACAAGATATTAAAATTTATTATAGTCGACTTTCGATCAACGTTCGACCACTAGTTTAGTTTATTGCCTGACAGTTCTTCCGCGTATTAAAGTTGCGAAAAAAAAAACTTTCTTATGTTTTTAGTTTGACAAAATTACAACTATTAAAATTTTTTCAGTAGTTTCGGAGCTTATACCAAAAATAACAAAAAAAAAACTGCCACCTTTTTTAGTCTGTTGTACAAAAAATATAGTATGACTGTAAAACTAACTAACCAACAGACATTTTTTCTTTTTTTTTATGATATGGGAAGGCAAACAAGCAGACGGATTTCCTGATGGTAAGAAATTCCTGCCGCCGAGAGACACCAAAGGTGGTAATGGTGCGTTGCCAACCAGAGACCGGGATGTTAGGCCTCGAGCAAAAGTAAGTTTACCGGCTACCTTACCCTCCGAACCGGAACACGTCATGACGTTATGGCGGCAGGAATAGGTAAGGAATAGGTACCTAATAGGTAAGACAATTAAAAAAACTGTTGTTATTATTTTTATAGGATAAACATTAGGCAAATTTTCTGAATTCAAAATGTCCCCTCGTTGATCCGGTGCCCTTGCACAAACTATTTTGAAAAGCTCAAACTAAGCAAACTATATCCTATTTGATTCCCGACGGTTGCTGACATTTGTGTGATGAACATTTAGATGTCTGCATTTTCGGGTCTGTGTGTTTATTAAATTTATTCTGATATCTATTTAAGTATTTCTTTGTACTAGTGGTGGCCCATTGGTCGAAATTCGACCATAATTTACTTTAATGTCTTGTTGATAAGAACGCCATCTTCTTTTCTCAAGACCAACTACTTTGTTTTCAAACTTTTTAATGCGCCATCTGTGATCTTTCATTGTTATCATCAATATATTTGTTTGTGTGTGTCAAATGCATGGTAGTGTGGGTAATATTTTATTTTTTGATTTTCTGAACATTATAAACATTATTATTGAAAAATTTTAGCGTCTGTACTTCTCCTACACATAAATTATAAGTGTGCCAAATTTTATGCTGCTACGTCCGCGCAATTTTCGTAAAAAGGGGTCCAAAGTTTTGGCATCACGTGTTTATATATCTATAGATAGATATAGACGTGTCACAAATGCCTCTTGAAAGGTTTAATATAGATCTTGAAATAATAATACTTTGACTTGATTTATTTAACCTATGACGTGCCACATATGACCCAAGAGACTTACCATCAGAAGAACCGTTGTTCTCTGTTTGATGTCATCAAAATATTTATCATGTTACAGAATTATACTACTACTAGCTGACCCGGCCACGCGTTGCTGTGGCTCAAGTTTTTGTTATATTACATTACATAGAAGCGCCATCTATTGATTACTTACTCAACCCAGTCGAAAGGTATCGACATCTGTTAGAATCATTTGGAGTTAACAGATAATTGTGACTGTCAAATAATAACAGACAAATAATTAGCAATAAATTAAAATTGCGACTACAATTTGAGATTTAAACTTTCCTATCTCTCAAGGTGGATCGAACTGCACATGGTGTGCGAATTTTATTATAATCGGTTAAGTGGTTTAGGAGTCCATTGAGGACAAACATTGTGACACGAGATTTATATATATTAAGAAGATATCGCGATGTAGGATTTGCTCGAACTTGAGTTTCAAGTTTCAGTTGTTAACTCTAAGATTTAACAACTGATTTTACAATTTAAAAAAGGGATCTTCAAGCCCATATTATCCTAGAAGAAGTAAGCAGAGGCAAAATCAGGGCACCCACGACTAGCCGAAGATAATAAGTCCCCATCTTGCCACCTATCACATTTTGATATCCTATCGACAACCGGGCACATATTATCTAATCCTGAGCAACACTTTTTCCTAGAAAATGTGAAAAACCGTTTTTTTCCTAGAAAATGTGAAAAACCAAATTTTCTTTTTGGTGCTCGACCCAGGAATCGAACCCGGGACCTTAAGCAGTAAAGTCCAACACCTGGACCGCTAGACCACACAGGCTGATTTTATATTTAAAAAGAGGCGACACACACAATTTTAAATCGAAAAAAAATACACAGGCTGATTTTATGTTTTTCAATAAAAACTAAGAGAAAAAAGTAAACATACCTGATCCTGTGGCTCCATAGCAAACTTCTGTTCACGATAACCTCCACACACACTACACACACCGCACAAAACAAGCACAAACCAAGTCCGCAGCAACAAAAACAATGGTTTCACACAACGACTTGTCACTTTCGTACATTTGTTCGACATTTTCAACAATTGAACTCGTACATTTGTTTAATTCGTACACATCCGGAGTCTATTTTGGTAACATTTTGGGAGGAAGCCAGCTTCCCTATGTATATACGTGTGTTCTAATAATACCGAAGAATGCAGGCGCCATGTTTTATTTTTGGATGAACATTTGATTGATGGGCCGTTCCTGAAACAAAAAAGTTAGAGTTATTTGTGTTCAAACGTAAAATACTCCAGGGTGCAGGAGAGTAATGACACTTTTTGTCTGTATTTTGATAATCATCCATAATACTTTTCTTATTTCCCCTGTGATCATGGTGTTTTGTCACTGATACCGTGGCAAGGACAAAGTTTTGCCTAACTTTTTGCCACCATTGCGACAATGTTTTATATTAATTATGATAAGATAGCAATAGAGTTTTGGCATCTTGGAGAATAAAAAATGATCACAGTATTTTTGTTATTATTTTGTTTGCATTAAGTTAAATTAGTAAACTTTAACGCATTTCGTAAAATATTGTTTTAATTTAAAGAGAACAAGTGAAGTATTAATCTAAAAAATGTATTAAGTATTTTCTCGTTGCTGTCAAATCTCACAAAATGAGTTTGAGTACAGAGGCCACTGCTTTACCCAAGAGCCTGACATGACTTTTTATGACGACTTATTACAAATTTTAAATAGCTGAAGCCGAAATTAGCTACATTGTGTAACTTTATATTGTATTTTGTGTAACTTAAACAAGCGGCAAATAGTAAAATACTGAAAAATAGCAATGATGCTGCTTTACTCATTTTAGTGTATTAACGTCACATATAGATACTAGTGAAGTTACTACATCGCTATTTCATTGCCGGATCTTAGACCACGTGTGTGGCTTACAGACTATCCTACTTTCCTGCATTTATCGCCTCTGTGGTCTAGCGGTCCGGCGTCGGACTTAACTTCTTGAGGTCCCGGGTTCGTTCCGCGGTCAGGCAACAAAAAAGTTATAAAATGTATATTTTCAATTTTCTACTAAAAATAACGTTGCCGTTGACTTGGATATGTGCCCGGTTGTACATAGGCTTGCTACCTGTCACTTTATGAGACTTAGTGTTTTCAGCTAGTCGTGGTTGCCCTGATTGTGCCTCTGTCTACCATTTCGGGGATATGTGCGTGAAGATACTAACTTACTTTAACTTTCCTCCAAAAAAACCAAAAACGGCGAATGGCGATGACAAAAATAATTATCCGACTTTACCAATACTCGTCGTTGCTAGATTCTATTAATGTTGCCAGTAATCTTTTAACTTGATTTAGAAAATATTCCTGGTGCTACTTTTATAAGAAAAGACAAGGTTCCATCCGTTAGTTAATCAAATAAAATAAGTTCCCGGAACTTTTCCCAGGCTACGAATAATTTCAAAGTTTGCTGTAGTGCTGTCCTTTTTAAGTTTTCCCGATTGTTTATCCGAGATGCCTCTAGAAAGTTCCCGAGGGAATGGCTTCTGTTTTACGGTATTTGCGTTGGTAATTTGCATTTTAGGATAGATTTTTATATAAGGATAAAAATATGAAACCGTGATAAACTTTTTATCGAGGCACAATCAGGGGGAATGTGTATCGAAATCGTTCACCCCGTGTTTGTCCTGGTCTTCTGAATAGACCATCTGTCTCCTACCTAATATCTCATAGGAGACGTGCATAGGTGAAATAGGCCTTTACCAACAGAACACTCGAGGTAGAGTGCTGTGCAGCATTTTGAACGTTTAGGAATTCATGCCGCCATAATGACAATAGAATGTTCTAGTCGGGGTAGTAGGGTAGCCTTTTATAATTAGCCTAACATCCCATCTTCAGGATAGCATCATTTGATGGTCCGGGCTCCTTTGTAGAATAGACCATTTGCCTTTCTGTACCAGGCAGCTCATAAAAGACGAACAAAGGCTTACCGTTACTAACACAATGGCATCTGACTAGCCGGTAGAGTTTCATAGGGACTCGCCCGGATTGGGACCACCGCGGTACCTATTCCTGCCGCCATAACGTCTGACGTTGACGTGTTCCGGTTTGGAGGATAAGGTAGCCGGTAAACTTACCTTTGCGCGAGGCCTAACATCTTGGCTTCAGGTTGGCAAAGTTTCGCCTTCGCTGTCTGTAGGTGGCGTGAATTTTTTACCATCAGGAAATCCGACTGCTTGTTTGCCTTCCAATGTCATAAAAAAAGCAACGCATCGATAACATCTATGAGTTATGTGTTTGTTGCTGTCTTATTAAATAAAAAATATCATTGTATATTGCCATGATATCCAAGGTTCTCTACTACACATAATATGTTATATTACAATATCAACTCTCAAAATGTATTGCTCTTAAAGGATAGAAAAGATATTACACAAATAATAAAAAATACGTTCCTCTATTTGTGCTTAATATCACAATTCTAAGAACTTTCATCTTTTTCAAGAAAATATTAATAAGAAAGCAACTTTAATATACTGTTCCAAAAAACCTACTAAACCTACTGATTTTGCTGAAAAGTTATTTTTTTAACCGACTTCATAAACAAAGAGGTTTTCAATTCGACGGTATAATTTTTTTTTGTATATAGGTGATTGAGTTTTAATTTTATTTGCTTAGTATTTTAGATAGTTTACAATAGATATGGATAAATTAATTTAGATTGAAAAAATTGTTTGTATTAATAAATAATTATGTAATCAATACAAAACACAGTGTGTGTTTTGCTAGTACCGCTCGTGAATGGCTAATGCCCGGTTCTTATATTCAACAAACGAGTCGTTTTGATTACGGATGGTAGTATTTGTACGCTTAATAAGATTATTCACAACGGTTGCTCATTTCCGACTATTGATTCTAAACATTTTTTTAAATATTGGTAACGCTCCGTTACTTTTGAACAAACTACGAATGGTTTAGCTGACGGATTACGGTTCGTTGATTATAGGAACCGGGCATAAGTGTTTATAAAATTTATTTCAGTGTCTAAGTATTTTTATCTTTTAGTATCGTTGTCTAGCACGTTGAACAAAAGTTTATAATTTGCCTGCTTTGGGATAAGATCTATAATAACTCATGTAAGTACATTGTCCAGGCATACTAATTTACTTTTTTATGAGTATTTATTTATTTTTATGAGTAGTACGGCGTTATGGTTCAGAAACATGGATACTGAAGAAAGCTGACCGCAACCGCATCAATGCCTTTAAAATGTGGTGCTGGAGGCGAATGCTTCAGATCCCATGGACGGCCTTCCGCACGAATGCGTCTATCCTACAGGAACTCAAAGTAAAAACCCGACTCTCATCTATTTGCCTTCGAAGAGTACTTGAGTTCTTTAGTCACCTCGCCAGGAAAGAAGGGAACAACCTCGAGCAACTTATGGTCACCGGAAAGGTTGACGGTAGGAGACCAAGAGGATGTAGCCCAGACGTGGACCGAGCAGATCCGAACAACCCTGGAGACCAACTTACACGTTGCCCTCCATTAGGCCAAGGAGAGAAATAAGTGACGTGAAACTGTTTGGAGCAAAATCATCCCTCAACTAGGGATTCACGACCCTCAGTAATGAGGATAACGACGCAAGGAGGAGGAGTACGCCATTAACTCTATTGTATGTCAGCGTTTATTATTTGTCATGTCGACAATATTCAATGAAATCAAATTAAATAATTGGTAGATCAGTATTAACACTCTTTTTTTATCCTAGATCAGCAACAAATAATTGTAACGGTAGTCTGTAGTGTAGAGGTCAGGTTTTGGACTTGATTTCACGAAGTGGTTGATCCGAAAACAAAAAGAAAATGTATTCTTTCAATTTTCCAATGAAGACAACATTGCAATGATTTGGATATGAGCTCGGTTGGTGATAGGCTTGCCACCTACCACGTTGTGGGTATTGTATCTTCCACTTTGTATCTTCGGCTAATCATAGAAGTTAGAATAGTTGTGCCTCTGCCTACCTCTTCGAGGATATGGACATGAAGATACTAGGTAATGACCTTCAAGAGGCATCAGACGCTCACAGGAAAAATCACAGAATAAAACTTTAATATTAAATTATACCTATTTTTTATAACATTGGAAGGCAAACAAGCAGACGGATTTCCTGATGGTAAGAAATTTCCGCCGCCTAGACACAAAAGT
>NJDD01003511.1:43676-75861 GCA_002245505.1 Calephelis nemesis
TACCGCCGCCTTACCTATTACTGCCGCCATATCGTCATTGCTCGCCGTTAACGTATTCCGGTTTAGAGGGTAAGGTAGCCGGCCAACTAACTTTAGCTCTAAGTCTAACATCCCGGCCTCAGGTTGGCAGCGTACCATTACCACCGTTGGTGTCTCTAGGCGTCTTGAATTTCTTACCATCGGGAAATCCGTCTGCTTATTTGCCTTCCAATGTCACAAAAAAATAATTAAACATGAGTTTATAATGAAAACGATGACATAATCAAACGAAATATAACACATATTTCCATCTCCAATTTATAAGCTTGAAAGAAATGCTGGCGCAAGCAAATACGAAAAAATCAAGCAAAGCCCGCAAAGTCTCGCAACTTAAGATTAAAAAGGAAAATTATTTCCATCGGAGGATTCGCAATTTCAAAGTAAAATCATCTTGTTGCTGTTTCACAGTTCACAAAGACCCTTGGGAACTTGTTTTGTTATAACTTTTTTATTTGCATTCCAATCTACGGAGACATCGTAATGGGAAAACGGCTAAGTACGAAATAGTTTAATATTAGACGTTCTGTGACAACGTATGACAAGGTTGAATTAGAAATTTTATGACAACGCTTCAAATACGTTGTTCAGTGAATAATAAAAGCATCATTACTGTTTTGGTATAATTTATTTATTTACATCTTAATCTAAGATTGTAAAAATGGTTAAAAAAAATAATATTAGGTAGTCTGTGACAAGTGTGTGTGTGTGTTCAAGTTTGAATTGGCCATTTTGTGGCAAATTTATTTCAACTTTAAGTGCAATTCCAGTTCAGTGAAAAATAACAACTGAAAGCATTACGACTTAATGTATATTTAGACCGACGTGTAATGGAATTTCGTTGCAAGTGCACTTTAAAAAAATACTTTTCGATACTTAAGAATAGTTAGAATAGATTTTTTACATTGATTCCAAAACGATACTTGCAGTTTTAGTGCTACTGTGATCGTTATGGTGGAATTAATGTGTTACAATAATTTAAAATGATGTTTAAAAGTCAATGAAGGCCTTTGTAACTTGTTAACTATTTTAATTGCTTTTCATAAATAACTAAGTGAAAAGGGTTAAGAAAATAGCTTACTTATACTTTATTGTTTAATTTTAAAAGTTTAAAAGAAATTGTTAATTTTATTATAGTCCTGTAACCGATTTCAAACTTACCCAGAATTTAATTATTAATATTAATATTAACTATTAATTTCCAATCATAAATTAAATATTTTTTTTACCTATTCTAAGCAGGTATATATCGTTTTTTTTTTATGAAAATATTAAGATTTACTTAATCTTAAACTCATGCATCATAAAATATTTTAAATTAGTCATTAAATATTATGACAATATTAAATATGTCAAGTTTGATATAAAAGTTATTTTATGTTTTAGATATTTTATGACAATTGGTAGCAAAAATATCATTATATTTTAAATTAAGTACATGTTTTATGAGTTACGAAACTAATATATTGTTTTCTATTAACTTTAAAACCTGATTTTGAGTACAATAACATGTCCATTAGTTGATTAATTGTTCACGGTGTAGTGTAAAAATAATTAATTTTATGTAAAAGATTAACAAAATTCTCATAAAACACGCTTTGAGGTGAATTTTATAGTTTCCATTTGATTGATGAGAAGTAAGTTTTCTTAAAATTGTATTTATCAATTATGAATAAAATAACTAAATTTAAATGAGTGAGTGAGTGAGTAATGTCAGTTTAACTTTTAGGCACTTACCATTATTATGTTTTAAGCTGGATCGTAAGGTAGCTGGCAGACTTGCACACGTAGCCTAAGATCCTCGCCAAATCTGTAGGCGATTATTTCTTAGCAACAGCAGTCTGCTTGTTCGCTAAATTATAAGTATAGCATATGGATTTACATTTTTTTTAAATTAACTCAGACAAGAATTAAACCTTGACTCTTTCATCTCTCGCTGACGAACGCTGCAACCATTTGAGGAGTTAAAACAGGTAATGAAAATTTTATGTCTTTCCTTATTAATTTCGTCATAGCTAGTACAGTTCTGTGCAATATCTATATATTGATACGTAATACCAAAACTTTGAACCCCTTTTTACGAAAATTGCGAGGCGGAGTATGAAATTTGGCACACTTATGGTTTATGTGTAGGAGAAGTGCAGAACGCTAATATTTTTCAATAATAATACTCATAAAGTACATTTAATCAATAAATAAAACATTACTCACACTACCATGCATTTGACACACACAAACAAATATATTAATGATAACGATAAAAGTTCACAGATGGCGCACTAACTATTAATAAAGTTTAGAAGATGGTCTTGAGAAATGAGGATGGCGTTCTTTAAAACAAGATCTTAAAATTTATTATGGTCGATTTTCAACCAATGGGCGACCACTACTTAAAATGAACTAGTCATTGCAGATGAAGTTTACATATTTCACTAGCGCAAGGATTATAAATGGGATAAAATATCATTGGCAAAGTCACTAACAAAAGCTACTTGATGTATCTTATAAAATTACCAACATTCCGGGCCTGATGGATTGCGTTGCGAATCTCTAAAAATAGGCTTAGCAAGTTTCCGTCAAGTGCAATTCCTTGGGGACTTGATCTATTAAAATGGAAGTGCGAGAAAGACAGATATAGGTAATTGGTATCGCTGTCTCAATTCAATATTGACTTCGACTTGATCACTATATTTAGTTATGAGGTTTCTAGCAAAGTAACGTTTCATGTTTATAGTTCGTTGAAAGGATGTAATGAACTCATTTGTAATGAATATTATAATAAAAATGGCGTATGTGGAAGTTATTTACGATAATAATATAAAAGTGGAAATATTAATAAACATAGAAATCAACTTAATAAAAAACTAGTCCCGCAAATCGTCTACATTAGCTCCTAGGATATCGACTCAGAAATGATTTTTATATGAAGATCTACTCATCTAAAATCTAGAAAATATAATATTTGAAAAAAAAAATCGTAACTGTAAGATCCGAGAAAGAAAAGGATTGAAAGAAAGTGTTGGTGTTAAAATGCGAAAGGGCATGCTCCGCTGGTTTGATCATGTGGAAAGAATGAAAGATTGACAAAGCAGATATACAATGCGAATGTGGATGGATGGTATCCGTGGAGACCAAGGTTGACATTCCATGATCAGATCACTAGAATATTATCCGAGGGTGGTGTCAAGAGTCTCCAAAACCGGCGTGTTTGTATAAAGAGGGTAATGAATGTGAAGGAAGCCAGACAGATTTGTCAGGATCGTAAGGCCTGTCACTCCATAATCTCTGCCTACCCCTTAAGGGACTTGGCGTGAAGATATGTATGTATATATGTAAAAAATATAGGGTTTAATTGAACAAATTTATCGTTTAATTTTTGTGCAGGAGATTCATTTCATAAAAAGATATTTTGTATTGTATGGTAGTTTTAGCAGACATAAAGAGACTTTCTTTATTGCCACATCTTAGCTAACCTCTTATGAAAATTTCTTTATGAAAAATAACTTAGTACACCACAGGTGACTGCAGTGATGTTTTATTTAATAATAGAAGTAGGTATATGTGATCAAAGCTGCATAATATACATTCTTTCCTCTGTGGTCTAGCGGTCCGGCGTCGGACTTGACTACTTGAGGTCCCGGGTTCGATCTTCGGGAAACAAAAAAATTAATAAATGTACATTTTCACTTTTCTAATAAAAATAACTTTGCACGGGATTGGATATGTGCCCGGTTGGCGATTGTCTTACCACCTAACACACTGTGGGACTTAGTGTCTTCGGCTAGTCGTGGTGCCCTGGTTGTGCCTTTGCCTACCCCGTCAGGGATATGGGCGTGATACTTATAATATGCATTTTGCTTTAAAATGTTCAAATCATAAAATTTCAGAAATACTGTCGCTTCTGTGGTCTAGCGGTTCAGTTGTTGGACTTGACTGCATGAGGTCCCGGGTTCGAATCCCTGTTCGGGCAACAAAAAGAATATTGGGTTTTCCAATTTCCTAATAAAAAAATGTTGCTCAGGATTGGAAGTGTGCGCCATTGGCGATAGGCTTGCCACATATCACATAGTGGGACTTAGTATCTTCGGCTAGTCATGGGTACCCTGGTTGTGTCTCAGCCTACCTCTTCGGAGATATCGGGCGTGGAGATACTCTCTACTCTGTATTAAAAAGTGAATAAAAATATTTTGTAGTTCAAAAAATGAGGCATACTTGAGGCAAATTTCGTTGTTACCGCTAGTTTATTTTTTTTTAAAGATATACCCGCGATAAAAGAATAAGTCACACGTTTAAATTTTTGATTTGTAGTGATTTTTGTTGTTTGACTATTATGTGACTGATATTTAAAGATATAATAACTGATTGTTGTAATAGATAGTAGTAGATAAACTATAAAATTGTAGATAAAGCTTGTCGTTTAAATAA
Source organism: Calephelis nemesis (assembly GCA_002245505.1). Classification (NCBI taxonomy): domain Eukaryota; kingdom Metazoa; phylum Arthropoda; class Insecta; order Lepidoptera; family Riodinidae; genus Calephelis; species Calephelis nemesis. Next base: position 48,138 of record NJDD01003511.1, read on the forward strand.
ACAAAGGAGATGGTTCTTCCATTTCTATCACCTTTGCTTCCAAACAAAAACCTCCAAAGCGAAATCGGCCATTCGTTTAGGAGCTATGAATTTTAACATTTGTTTAAGCACACATACGTACATAGACATGTCATTCTTATATATAACACTCCTCTTTTTCACGATGGGAATTAAAATACAAATTTGTCTATAACATTGTTTTAATATTAAAAGTATAAAAGTGAACAAAAATCTAAGAAACAAGGAATAAAAATTTAAATAAAAAAATCAAAACAGTGGAGGTAATTTTGTTGCGCAGTCACTTAACTAATTTTAAATTATCGCTGTCTTCTTTGAACGGAAATAACAGAAAGAGACAAAACACTTTTAGTGATGTCAAATTAGACCGTACACGTCATTTCTACAGAGGTTTAATCTATCACTCGGAAAACTGACTAAAAACTTCACAATTTGACATGTTCGGTCTAATCTGACATGTCTAAAACGTTCCATCTCTTTTGTTTTTGTTTCATTTGAAAAAGATAGCATGTATTTAAATAAGTTTACTTTGTGAATAGCAGAATTACCACCAATATGATGAATTACCCCATCATCACTTCATGAACCATAACGTTTTATAAACGTTACGAAAAGTATTCGAACTATCTTGCAAGTACCAGATGATCTTTGAATAAAATTTATATTTTATATTTACCGCTCCCATCCTATGTGGGAGCTGACTACATCCGTAGTTGCACCTGTCGCGTCAGCGTAGGGTTGTCGATTGCAAGTTTTTAAATTGATTTTAATAAAAATTATGACTCTGAGCGTAGGAAAGCAGCGTCACCATTTTTATTAGAAAATAATCTAGTAAAACATATTAATGTGTATTCACATTGTTCAAAACAAATTAATAATATGATACTGAAGAAATTAATGTATAAAATAAAATGTTTTGTGATTTAAAAATGAGAAAATTTTAATCTTTTAATAAACACAACGTTGCCTGCAAATATATGTCTGTACTGGTAGAGGTAGGCAGCACAGCCTTTCTCTTCGGGGATATGGGCGTGAAGATAGTTACTTTATTTTATGCTTTCTTAAAAAAAACCCTTTATCAGCGGATAAATTCGATAACTGAGAAATGCATCTTTGGTTTTAGATGTGCGTCAATTGATTGGTACCTTGGACTATATACTTTGAAAATTTAGGATTTGAAAAAATATCTATTCATGAGGCAGAACATCAAACTCTTGTGGGATTTTTGCGTTTACACTGCCCCTGAAGATTGTCGAATATCATTAATTTCCAGACAATCTGTAAACGTATTGAAAGAAAATTTTACGATTTTTTAACATTTGCAGTTAACGAGAAATAAGTCAAAAATGCTGAAGGTAAGAACATATTCAATCATTAAATAAATAACATTAAACCAAACATTGGCAACCCTATCTACATCCTGCATCTAGAGGCCTTCTCAAGCTTATGGTAAATTGGTATTTTACAAAAGGAATATTATGTTTTAAATTTATGGGCTTGTGCGTGTAGCCATATTAAAACCAGAGAAAAGATTTTTTTCTTTGCTTATCCCCATAACTAATCTGGACCATGGTATTCTCCTTTTGAATATAAAAACAAACAGACAATTTAACAAACAAAAATGTTTTGAGCTCGACATACCTTCTGATATACGTCTACATATTCAGTGATTCCTTCCGCGGAAAATATAGAAATATAATATGTAATTGATAAATATACTTAACACTATTTAAAGTGTAAACTTCTTTAGCGGCGTTGGGCACTGTTTTTGGAATAAGTAAAAACTTCTAAACTTGCGTCAGGACACGTGACTTGATCGAAAATTCGTAAGATGGATGGAGAGTAAACAACCGGCGCGGCGTAGGAGAGGAAGCATCCCCCTCGCTTTCTATTGCGCAGCGAAAAGTATGCCTGCGCCTGCCGTTTCGTTTAGACGGCGCAGGGCTCTTGCACGAATGTTCGTGTTGTCATTTTTGTGTACAATAGCGCAATAAATGAATATTGTAATGCACAGCCTTAACATTTCAAGTTTTCACTTATGCCGGCACTCTTTTTTTGATGTGTTGGTCATCATTAGGAATGGTTCTTACGAAAAAAAAAACTAAGGAAATTGCAGGTAAATGGCAAAAAAAGTAATGCTTTTGTCCATACAAACTGTTGATGTCAAGCGATATGAAGTTCTTCGATATTTCTATATAATATACGAGTATAAAAAAGAATGCCCATTTCGTGTGGTCATCGTATCGCATCCGAAAAGATGGACCCATTTTGATAAATCTTTTTTTTATTGTATTAGTTATTGTGAAAAGACAAACGGGGAAAATTGCAGGGAAAATGGGAAAAGGCAATACTTTATTCCATACATAATGTTAGTAGCTGTTACAAGTAATAAAAAGTTCGCCGGCTCGGCTAGTATCTACTAAAACTAGCTACCACATACCATTGCTAATTCATTGCTTTTATACGAGTGTTAACATATAATAAATAAGTTACAATAAAATTAAAATATCTTATCGAATTACCATTTGAAAGGCGTATCAACAAAAATAGTATATGTTAATTCAACCGATAAATATTGGTAAGAAACCCCACAGTGAAGACTACCCATAAAAATTGTTTAATATCACGCCATTCAGAAAACGCAGCATTACTATTAATAATAGTCTGTACCAATATTATTTAGAGGAAAGATTTGTTGCTTGCTTTCTATACACTTTTATTTTGATAATTCTTTCACCGTTAATAAGAATATAGCACTTAACAAAAGCATGAAGTATTAGTTCATTAAAAATGAATTAATGTCTAAATTATATAGAAACAACACGAAAGGTATTGCGTAATATTTTAATATTATAGTTTATATTTTAATACCGCATTTATATTTTCAAAAGAAAGTGATAAAAATTCGTACTATATATTAAACTGGTTGTTTATTAAAATATAATGGTATTTATAAACATATTTATATATAAATTTGCTTCAGCTGTAATCGTTGCATAATTTGCTTACTTTGAGAATAAATCAATTGGTGTAACTAACACAAAGATACATTTTATTTAAGAAGTGAAAAATATTTATTTGACACTAATGACAATAAAATTTCATAATGCAATTTAATTAACCAAATATTTAAAAAAAAATATCAGATATTTGACCGCCAGCTCTTTTTGACCTCCTCGTTGGTCGAGTTTCTAGCGTACACGCCTAACTACACCGACCATTCGCGAGGCTCGGGTTCGATCCCCAACGAGAGCAGGCATTTGTGTAATGAACATTATATAATGTCTGAATTTCCGTGTCTGGATGTTTATGAAATTTATTATATGGTATCTATTTAAGTATTTCAATGTATTATAATCGTTGACTAATACCTATAACACAAGCATATAATTTGCTTAGTTTGGGGTTAGATTCAATTAAATATTAACTTATTTCAAATCCAAAAAAAAATATTAGTTATATTTAAATTATATTTCAATAGCATCAAATAATAAAACTAGCTGTGGATAACGCTCCATTGTATAGAGAGAAAATGGTTACAAATTATTAGCTTGTGACGCATTGAAAACTAGCGACGCGCAAACAAGCGATGCACTGCCGTACTGGTAATCAATATTTTCTATGTCCATACTAGGCGGGAAGTACTAAAAGAATGTCAAGATAAAATGTTAAATAAGTATCTTCACGCCTATATCCCCGAAGAGATAGGCAGAGGCACAACCAGGACACCCACGACTAGCAGACACTAAATCCCACCACGTGATAGGTGGCCAGCTTATCGCCAACTGGGCATGTATAAAAGCCAATCGAACGTGGGACCTCATGCAGTGAAGTCAAATTACTGAACCGCTAAACGACAGAGGCGATAAAATATTTAATAATAAATAGATGCATTTGATATAAAGATAGATAGATAGATGATATATTAGATAGATGATACCTAGTAGATCAGTACAAAAACTTGCATTAACATAGATTTGTATTTGAATTCAATTTGGAAAACTATTTAAAAAAGTAAGATGGGGACTGAATATTACATAAAAAATAAATAAATTGAGGTCAAACTTAGTAGATGTTATGAACTGCTTATAGGCGAGCCAAACTTGCACTAGTTTGGGCTTCTATACATAAAAGTCAAATTTTCATCAGCACATGAAAGGAATGCTTTCAAATTATGACTCGTAACTGTAATTAAGTTCTAGAATTTCTAGTCTTTACAATAGTAATTGAAATGTGTAGTTTTTTTTTAATTATAAATGTTTTATTTTTTTATTATTTTAGGAGGGGTAGAATTCAAGGTAGCTATAGAAACGAAAAACATTCATAAACCTTAAAACTTGACATATTCCGTATACTTGGTATGCATATCATACAAAGTAACTATCTTCAACTGACTGTTTTGCGTAACAAAAATACTAGATCCAACAAAAAATAGAAGTTCACAAAGTAAAAAGGATTATCTTTTTAAAACCTTTGCGTGCTTAAACGTTGAAGCATATCCACGACTATCGAGAAGACTCATCACGTTTTTTACCTACCTTACCACACCAAGTGAAACCGGTAGCGAGTGACGGGTTAAAACGTCGCAAATTGTACATAATTTACAAAGAGAATCCTCATTATCAAAACTAACCCTCACACTGCACAATAAGGTTTATATTTGAGCAACACACTCCGCGAAAGGTTGTTTTCAAATATATTTATCTGTTGTCCATGCGTATACTGTGAAACTTCGACTTTAATGCTAGAGTATACAGTTTAATTTTGCGTGTTTGTTTAAAATGCTTATTTTAAAATGCCTACAACGCCACGCGCAACGTACTTACTAGCATCAGGCTCTTTCTGTTCACTTTTTTCACCAGATGTTTCAAGTTTTTTCCGTGTCGCTTGTAAGAAAAGGATTTTAAATTGTGAATGAGTCAATGGTATATTGTCGGGTTGTCTCGTACATTGTGCTCGTTAAATGTGTAGAAATGTTATATAATGCTTCGTGAATTGTCGTTTTCTCTTTAATTAATTATGATTAGTGTTTTACTATAGGTTATAGTTTCTACGAAGTTAGATTTTTTTTTATCTGTTGTGACCATTAGATGAGTAACTGCGAATTAGTTATCTTTTATAATTGCCGTAAATTTATAAGATACAGACTTATTTAAGTGATAGAGTCGCCTCTGTGGTCTAGCGGTTCAGTTGTTGGACTTGACTGCTTGAGGTCCCGGGTTCGAATCCCGGGTAACAAAAAGAAAATTGAAAAAAAAATAAAACGTTGCTCGGGATTGGAAATGTGCCCGGTTGGCGATAGGCTTGTAACCTATCACATTGTGGGACTTAGTGTCTTCGACTAGTCGTGAGTGCCCTGGTTGTGCCTCTGCCTACTTCTTCGGGGATATGGGCGTGAAGATACTTTTACTTAGAATGGCAAAAAAGCTGACGAATTTAATGATGGTCATATGTACATGTCTCCGAAAGACACAAAATATTCTATCGGTTAAAGGTGACTTGTCACCCAATTGGAGTTTAACTCCGTTTGCCAGCAACTCTATTCAAATCTAAATTTGATAATAACAGGATTGACTTCCGTCAGTCATGTTATTGTAAAATTTAGATACAGGAAAGGGGCTCTGGGGAAAGTGAAATGATTGGCGCAAATCGAAGCTATAAAAAACTACTAGTAGCATGAAAAATACAATTTTGCCACTTTAGTTTACTCAATATATAAATACAGGCCAAATTATGTAAAAAACCGTTAAAATAACAAAATCAAAAGGACACCTCAGGGTCTTAAGTAATAATACGCCTCGGGATATCTTTTTATTGCTTTTAAGATAAATTTCATCTTATCGTATGATAAGCTTGGATTTAGAGTATATTATAAAATAGAGTATATATTCCATAATAACTCCCAAGAATTATCGCATTTTATTAATTACATATTTTTAAATCATTAAATTCAGTTTTTTCTGCATTTTTATTTTACTTATCCTTGAGCACTTCAAGTTCAGTTGGAAGGTAAGAGCCGTAATCTACCTTTTCTACTACATTTGCCAGGAAGTTGATTAATATATAGTCAGTTAAGGAAACTAAGTATTTAGATTATAAAGGAGGACAAGAAAAAAACAAGAAAAAGGGGAAGGGTATTAGCGATCCATGTTAGTATTTGGGGGCCCACTCTACGAAACAGAAAAACGTGATTAAACGATCACTTTACAATTTATTTATTATTCTATTTTCACTGGTGGAAGAGTGCTGTCTGGCAACTTGCGCGAAAAGAGATTCATCTTCCACATACTCCTATCTCTAAAATGATAGTATTCATCACGGACATGTTCTGACCTGACCTGATACCCGAGTCACAGGACAGTAACCTTTCTGTAACATCTTTAGTATCTATATTCCACACTTATCTATCACAGTTATAATTCTTACGAATTTATTTTGCACCTTTAAATGACAGAAATGTCGTCTACGAACTAAGCTGACAGCTTAAAAAGTGTTTTGTCTTTGTCTTTTACATTTATTGAAAGAAGATAGCTATAACTTAAAATTAGTTTAATGAATGCGCAATAAAATTACACAAGTCGAAGTTGTCTTATTTTGTATTTCTGTCTCAAACATATGTTTCGGAGAAGCGCTCTATACTAACACATGCTCTTAGTCTCCGAACTGTACCGAATCATTATTAAATCAAAACATGTTAATATGCAAATAATTTCGCCGAAGCACTATATATTTTTGCATATCATTATCATAATGTATGGGAAACCGAATATTCGAGTCGTTACATGAGTTTAATGTATTTAATACGAACTTGTTCTAAATATTATACAAATGTACATAAATATATTTAGACTTCACTATTGTCTTTCTAGTAAAATTTTAATTTCTTTTACGATTGAGCGTGGGAAAGGTCATGTTTGAACTCTCACTTTTCTATTTTAATTAGTTTTTGGAATATTAGTCTATTAATTGACTGTTTGTTGTCTACTTTATTTATATTATCTATTTATAATTTATATAGTATGCTATGTAGTTATATATTACTGAATTATTTTATTTGTATGTAAATTCAAATTTATTTATTTTTTTATATGTTTTTGTTTATTCGATACCTACATATTTGATCTCTGTTAGTCTAAAGGTTGACTGGGAGAGAATGCATTTAGCATTACATTCGCCTTTTGTACTCACATTTTTTATTTGTGTACAATAAAGTTTAAATAAATAAGTAAAATGTGGAGGTCCCAGGTCGGACACCACAAAATATATTTTTTAAATTTTCTTATAAAAATGACGTTACCAGGACTGTGTAAGTGGCTGGCTGAAGATAGGTTTGTCATCTATCACACTGTGCATCTTTACGCCCATATCCCTGAAGAGGTAGGCAGAGGTACAACCAGGGCACCCACGACTAATCGAAGACACTAAGTCCCACAATGTGATAGGTGGCAAGCCTATCGCCATCCGGGCACATATCCTGTCCACTGTGGGACTAAAAAGAAACTTCAGTTAATCCTAGGAATCGTAGTCGTACCTATGTCTTCCTTTGAGAATACGTGCGTGAATATACGCTTTCCCCGTGTTGATCCGGGCTCCCTTGCAGAATAGACCATCTGCCTTCCTGCCAGGCAGCTCGTAAAAGGCGAGCATAGGCTTACCGTCACTAATACCGTTACATCTAACTAGGTGGTAGAGTTTTGCAGCGACTCGTCCCTATTGGTACCAACGCCTTACCTTTTCCTGCCGCTATAACGTCATGACGTGTTTTTCAAACCGGAGTTTGGAGGGTAAGGTAGCAGCTTACTTTGGCTCGAGGCCTAACATCCCGATCTCAAGTTGGCAACGCACCATTACCACCTTTAATGTCTCCAGGCAGCGTGAATTTCTTACCATCAGGAAATCCGTCTTTTTGTTTTGCCTTCCGATATCATAAAAAAATATGAATTAGTATCATTTTGCATGACGTGTAACATAAGTACATTTTATCAAAGAAAAACAAAATAAATGTAAAAGTGACAGAGATGTATTACAGCACGTGATGAATCGGTTCCATCTCCACGGGATGGAACTATCAAGCCGTCTTTAAGGTGGAAGTCAGTCCCTCCTCTGGGACTTCAGGATAAATGGAATTACTTTTTTGTACAATTTCGATCTCAACTTTTATGTTTGAGCTTTGAGTGTCAGAATTACCATATTGATAAGTTTTTTTAGAGTTTTTAGTGTCGACTTTCGGTGTAACTCCAATCACCTACCTGGTAGGAGATATTTACTCACACGACTAACTCCACTGACTCGGAGGATCGGGTTCGATTCCTGTCAGATTTGTGTGATAAGTTGATTTTCTATATTGTTGGGTCTTGTTTATCACCTTTGTGGTCCAGCAGTCTCTCAGATGAAAATAAGTTCACTTATTAATTTATACTAGTTTTACTTTTAGAAGCTTCGGCTGGTTGTGGATACTATTGTACAACAACTTTATCACGTTGAAAGATACTTTTTAATGTGATAGAGCGGGTAAACAAGCACATGTTTCTGATGGTAAGACACAATATAAACTTAACCTAACCTTGGCCTAAACACACCACAGCTGTAGTAGGTGTATCGCAGTCCTGTATCCGGGGTGTAAGGAAAATTTTGGAAGTCTACCGGATCCTAGACCCTCTGGACCGGAAAATAGCATTGTTATTAGGTTAACAGGAATAGGTAATTTGATAGATCCCTGATCCCGGACGAGTTGCAGTTAGTCTTCCTGATAATGACCTATTAATAAGTAGTTTGATCGTTTTCCAACGTGCTTGGTAGGAGAGCTGATGATTTATTATTTAACCCGGAACAAGGCGTAGAAAACTTAAATTCTTATTTATTTACTTATTTTACCTTACATTTTCGTTAATTTCTTTTTGTGAGTTTCTAATCTCAACTTTGTTGATTGGGCCTCGAGGGTTAGCATTTTTTTATGGAAGAGGAGGTAAACGGACAAGTTGTTCACCTGATGATAAGCTTTCACAACCGTCCCCGGACATCCGCAACACCAGGATTATTATTACAAATGCATTGCCAACAATTTAGAAACGGGTACGCTCTTTTCTTAAAGGTGCCTAAGTTCAAGGCAGGCATCAGTTCATGAGGTTGATGGTTCCATAAAAGTTTTGTCGAATTTTGATTAATGTCACAGACCTTAAAGCTATATTGTTAGGAGTATTCCAGTAACCCTTTTTCTTACAACCGGAAGGCAAACAATTATACAGATTTCCTGGTGGAATATGCTTTCCTGGTGGAAGACAAAAATAAGATTACCTGCTGAAAACCAGAAATGTCAGTATATTTACCTGTAACAAAAAAAAACTTCAATTATTCAATTAATCCATTTTATTCGATTTGTAGGAAAACAGGGTGACTAGTAACGGGGCGTTGCCAACATGCTCCTAAGATCTTAATCTTCGTTTGTATGTTTTCACTACCATACTTATAAAACCGGTACATTATTATTCCAGGGTTAGCTAAGGGGATTGCACCAATTGTGACTTGTCGCTGTTTCCTACGAGCATAAAAATATGATGTTCCTTACATAAATTCAAGATTTGAAAGAGAAGAGAGAGAGTAAATAAAATATTGGCATTGATTTTTACGCGACTACCAAAGTCATCACCAGAAAAGTACTTGCTCTAAAGCATTCAATAAAGAACAGAACTACCATGGGGTGAACTAAAATTGTTTTCCTGAATCATCTATACATAGTATAAAGCAAAGTCGCTTTCTGCGTCTGTCTGTATGTATGTATGCTTATATTTTTAAAACTACGCAACGGATTTTGATGCGGTTTTTTCAATAGGTAGAGTGATTCAAGAGGAAGGTTTATATGTATAATAACATGCCTCATACATTAGAGAACCACTGATAATTTCAAGATTTCTAATGCGAAGTCGTAAATAAACGTATTTTTTTGCGCTTGCATTGCAAACGCTGGCTGAACTCTACGACATAGATCAAAATAATTTACTAAGTATTGTTTACCCTAAAAAGGTCTACAAAAAAGTTCGCGATGGCATATGTTTATCTCTTTGGGATAACTTACAATAACCAATTTTTATCCTTTACTTTTTACGAAAAATAATGGCTCATTTACGAAGCGATTTAAAGCAATACAACAATAATCCTTATCTAATTAAGTATCTTAAATAAGTTTTACATTTAATATAGAACAATATAGCCCTTTACAGCATGTAAATTAAACGAATAGTTTCGGAGATATTACAGGTTTAAAATATAGGGACATCGCGGTTGCGGCGGTACCGGCTTGCAACGGTTCGTGCGCGACGAAGCACGCCCTTTTTCATAGGACTGTAATTTACAGCGATCGCACGCATTTATCGGAGCTCCCTAGAGAGGAAAATAACAAACTTAATAAAAACGTGCTTTTCAGCGCGACATTTTTATCTAAATTGTATTTACGTTCGTAATTTAATAATCCACACTAATATTATAAAGTTTGTATACGAAAGTAACTCTGTCTGTCTGTAACCTTTTCACGCCTAAACCACCCAACCGATTTTGCTGAAATTTGGTATGTAGATAGTTAGCATTCATGAGAAGGACATAGGCATATTATTTTTTGGAAATTCAACCCCTAAATGGGTTAAAGTATGTACGAGAAAAATATTAATATTGCACATTTTTGCATGAAACTTTGAATTAATGCTTTTTAGTACAAATTATGAAACACGTATATCAGGATTTTTCAAAATTCACCCCCATTGGGGGTTAAAGGGAGTATCTAATATTCTATGGGAAATTTAATTCTATTAAAATATTTTGCGTCACACTGAAATAATGCTCTGCAATACAAATTATGAGATACATATCTAAGCGTTTTTTGAAAATCAACGCCTATGAGGGTGAACGGGGGTGGTACAATTTGCTTCGGAAAAATATTTAACAGTAATTTTTACCACAAGTCAGTAACAATGAACCACGTTCATCAGTTTATCATTAATGAAAAACACACAAAGAAATGATGATATACATAGTAGCAAAATTGGTTAAAAATCCCTACTTCCCTACTAATAATATAAATGCGAAAGTAACTCTGTCTGTCTGTCTGTTACGCTTTTACGCTTAAACCAGTAAACCTCTTTGCGTAAAGTAAAAAAAACCTTTAAAAGTAAACAGTAAATTTTTATTTGTTTTTTTTTTTGTTGCCCGGACCGGAAATAGAACCCAAGATCTCAAGAAGTATTTCCGAAGACGGACGGTTAGACCTCAGAGACGATACGTGTATTTCTAAAATTTCAAAAAAAAAAACTGTTAGAGGTTTCCATAACTTGCTATACAGTTTAATTTAACAGGATTTGCCGAAGTGCAGATAAAACTGTAAACACATTAACGTATTCCTACTATTTATCTGAGGTGAAATTAGAAAAGAGAGAGTGTATGTTCAGTTTTGACGGCAAAATTGCTGAATTGATTTTAATATTTACAAAAAAATAGATGAAACTTTGGATAGTGATATAGGATACATTTTATCTTATCTTATCGTGTTGGAGAGCTAAATATCAAATTAGTAGACTACGCGGGCGAAGCCGCGGGTAACAGCTAGTAATATATAAAAATGAGTCCCCATTTCAAGTGGTATTGCATCACGAAGCACGCCTAAGTTTTTTATTACCTGGAGAGGATTCATTTGAGAAAAAAAAAGAGTGTGTACTCATGTACGCACGTAAGAAGTTGTACTTCTTTGGCGTAACAATCCAAAAATACCAAATAACAACACAACGCATACATACATAAATATACATAAATAGCATGCAACAATAATAAAAAAATCATAAAACATAATTAAAAATAAAAAGGTTCCGCAACTAACTTCAGGGTGTTGATTTTGATTGTTACATTTACTTATCTGTCGGTGTGCGCGCGCATCGTAAAAATTCACTCTCGTCATTTTTCCTAACCGCGCCAAAAGAAGTATAACTTCAAAAATTGTGAAATGTAAAATTATTTTTTCTATACAAATTGTAAGTACCTAGCTATTTAAAATTTATAGCTATTTAAACGATGCGAAGTTCGCCGGTCGGCAATAATTGCGAAAGTGGTGCAGGAGTAGAATTTATCTGGGGATGGACAATACGTGGTCAAGTCCTATGGCACCACTGTCTCAATCCTAAAAATGTTGGTTTTAAAGATTAAGCATACAAAGGGACATAGGGACAGAAAAAGCGACTTCGTTTTATACTAGGTATGTATATTATGACACAGGAATTGCCGAAGTGCAGATAAAACTGTGGAGATAATAACGTATTCCTACTATTTATCTGAGGTGAAATTAGAAAAGAGAAAGTGTATGATCAGTTTTGACGGTAAAATTGCTGAATTGATTTTAACATTAAAAAAATTGATAAGACTTTGGATAGCGATATAGGCTACATTTTATCTTAAAATTTTAACGAGCTGTGTTGGAGAGCTAAATATCAAATTAGTTGACTTCGCGGGCGAAGCCGCGGGTAACAGCTAGTCTTTAATAAACAAACACAGGATTACAGTTTCATATTATGTTTAAGGGTCCATGTATGCTAAAATACGTCAGCAGTATAATGTTTTTTTCATACAAAGCAATCATGGATCTTGGTGACAAAAATAAATAAGATTAACATGAATATGCTTTACTAGACTAGTATTTCCAAAACACGATTCATTTCACTTTGCTCGATAAAAAAAAATCAAAAAGTTAACCCTTTTTTGAAAACAAAACGCAAATGTCTACTTCAAATATTAAAATATCGACACCAGATTTAACGTAAACATAGATAAGTACTATACCTAAAAGATAAGTGTTTCAGTTTTTATACTTTTTTCAAATTACTTTTATAGTGTCAAAATAGTGATTTGTCTCTTAAGACGTTTACTTTAGAGCGCCATTGTTCATAGTAATCATGGAACGGGGGAGCGCGGTGATTGGCTCTTCTACCTGACTGAGTATGGGGCCTTAATAATCCTAATATTTAAATATTTTGAATAAACCCTGAGACAATCCATATTAAATGTAATATAGTTCGTTACCATTTCGATCACATCCGTTAAAAGTTACGATACCATAGACACACACACGCACACTCAAACATAAAAAAACCTGTAGCTAATAATTATTTCATAAACCACCTCTGCATATTGACCACCTCGTTGGTCAAGTGGCTAGCATACACGCCTAACTACCAACCGCGAGTTTGATTCCCGACGGGGGCAGGCATTTGTGTGATGCACATTTGGATGTCTGCATTTCAGGGTCTGGGTGTTTATCAAACGTATTCTGGTACTACACTTGTATTCTTAAAAATAAGTGTACAAGATCGAGTTTTACCAAGTCAAAGCCGACAATAGCAACTATAAATATTTTTAATGGAAGTTTTTGTGTCGAGAAACAGCGAATAAGCACACGGCTCCGTTGACAGTGAACTATCCTATAAAACGCCATAGATATTAAAGAACTCTCGCTGACCTATGGTAAGCTTGTTAGGACTATTTTGCAAGTCTACCGGTTACCCAGCGGCGGCAGTAATAGGGTAGGCGCTAGATCTATATATCTGTATAATTTTTACAGGATTTTACCACTAGTTGTCTTGTTGTTAATGCCACTTTCACATTTTATACTCTACTAGCTGTTGCCCGCGGCGTTATCCGCGTGGTTCACGGTCCTACAGGAACATATTTTCGGGATAAATAATTATTCTATGTGTTAATTCAGGTTTCTTTCTGTGTGCCAAATATCACAAAATAATTTCAGCAGTTTTTGCGTGAAGAAGTAACAAACAAACACACAAACTTTCGCATTTATAATATTAGTAGGATGATAGAGTCAGATGGTCTATTCTACTTAGGGAACCTAGATTAACATGGCAACAATTTTCTATATATTAATACGTGATGCCAAAACTTTGGACCCATTTTTAAGACGGACGCAGGAGCTTAAAATTTGGCACAGTTATAGTTTATGTGAAGGAGAAATTCAGAACGCTAATATTTTTCAATAATAATGCTTATAAAGTACATTAAATCAATAAATAAAACATTACTCACATTTCCATTCATTTGACACAAACAAATAAATATATTGATGATAATGATATAAGATCACAGATGGCGCACTAAAAAGTTTGGAAACAAGTAGTTGGTCTTAAAAAATGAAGATGGCGTTCTTATCAACTACATTATATTAAAATTTATTATGGTCGAATTTCAACTAACGGGCGACCACTAGTAAGTACATCGTTATGTATCACATTTTAATAAGCGAGTTTAAACAAGCCGCCCTCAAAGCAGCAAACAACCTATCGCAAAGGTCGTCCAAACTTACAAATGTCAAAAGTCATATCCCACGTAATTTTAGTGAATGAATACTAAATTTAGTAGAATTAAGAGATTAACCCAGTTTATAAATATTTTCATGCCAAGTTGTTTACGGTGTAGGCAGAGAACATTATAAAAACACTTCCACTAAATACGAAAGTCTGTTTGTCCGTCTATCTGTTGCTCTTTCATGGCTAAACCGCTGATCCAATTATGATGAAATTTTATATACATGTAGTAAGAGTAAATGTAGGTCCGAGTTCAAACATAGGCTAATTTGTTTTCGAAAATCAACCCCCAAAAAATAAATTAATATAGAGTGAAATGTGAAAATCGCAACTTATCAACTCTGATGAAATCGTGGACAAACAGTTGTACATAAACCTCACTCCAAGGTTTTAGACAAGGTAACACAGAATTTTTGTAAGAGTTATCTTATATACAAAATTCTCGTGTCACAATGTTCGTTCCCGTACTCCTCCCGGCTTGACCGATTCTCATGAAATTTTGTGAGCATATTGAGTAGGTCTGAGAATCGCCAACATCTATTTTTCATACCCCTAAATGATAAGGGTGACTCATCCCAATATTTTTTACTAAAATCGCATTAAAAAAATAGCAGAACAACGTCTGGGACAGCTAGTAGTGTATAACATTTAAAATAAATTTAAAACCCAGACTCATGTTGGGAATCGAACTTGAGTGTGGTAGGCGTGTATCGTGGCTATCGTAGTTATTTTGCTATCATTTGAACTGTAACGTATTGACTGACGATTAGATAGAAGATGTTTACAATTCGACGTGTCTATTTTCTTAACTTAGACCACGGGATATTTTCTATACAGAAGTCTGATTTTTTTATTGGATAGCTAAGGTACCGATAGGGATAACACGCTGGTTCTTTTTTTTAATAATAAAAAAATTACAAAAAAAAACAAAAAAGGCATCTTCACGCCCATATCCCCGAAGGGATAGGCAGAGACATAACCAGGGCACCCACGACTAGTCAAAGACTCTAAGTCCCACAACGTGACAGGTGGCAAGCCTATCGCCAACCGGGCACATATCCAATCCCGAGCAACATTTTTTTTAATTAGAAAATTGGAAATACCACATTTTCTTTTAGCTGCTCGACCCGGAATTCGAACCCAGGACCTCATGAAGTCAAGTCCAACACTTGGACCGCTAGACCACAGAGGCGAAATACATAATAAGAAAACAATTATTATAAACATCAAATTGGAGATTTTTAATAATTTCTATTTTTTTGTAGCATAAAAATGTGGTTTTAGCTACGATGTCCTTTTAATGTAGTACTTAGAATTGTGCACTTAAAGAATACTAGCAGTTTCACGCAGTTTCGCCTGCGTAACTTGGCTTCTACTGCACCGGTTTTGATGAAACAAAGCCTATGTCACTCAGGGATAATGAAGAATTCTAAAGGTGACAGAATTTTTGAAATCAATACACTAACTTCGGAGCCTATTTATTTCAAAAAATCAAACCTTTCTTCTTTATAATATTAGTGTAGGTATTGACATAATCAATTGGAAATAATTAAAAATAGTTAATTCCTAAAATAGATACGCTTTTAACTAATTGGTGTCGTCAACATCGAGAGACGATAGTTGGGGATTCTATTTCTGCCTGAGGTAAATAATTTTCTGTCTTCAAACTTATTATATGTTCACGGATTAAAACTATATAACGAGTTTGCAAACAAGTAATGTGATACGGGAATCAGGTTTCGTCGCGACTGATTGTAACGGCATTATTTAGGGTATTCGCACACGAGCTACAATTAATCGCAATACGTACAGGTTGCTAACATACTTTAAATTAAAATTTTAAACAAAGTATCGACAGCAAAAGCAAGTGATAAGGTTGGCGATATCAAATTCATATATTAGGTACCGTTAACATTGTTTAATTACATTTTTTGTAGGAGACGAACACACAAATATATTTCATTTCAATGGCGGCTTGAACAAGCAAAGAAGCAAGTGTGGTCTAGCGCTTCAGTTGTTGGACTTGACTGCAGGAGGTCTCGGGTTCAAATCCCGGGTCGGGTAACAAAAAGAAAATTGGGTTTTACCAATTTTCTAATAAAAAAAATGTTGGTCGGGATTGGAAATGTGCCCGGTTGGCGATAGGCTTGCCACCTATCACATTGTGGGACTTAGTATCTTCGGCTAGTCGTGGGTGCCCTGGTTGTGCCTCTGCCTACCTCCGGGGATATGGGTATGAAGATATTTTTTTAAATTCAATTATTTGTTACTTAATGTTGCTCGTGTGTTACTTGCTTACCATACAAATTTTACAGCTCTCCCGAGGAAACACGTTTAGATATCGGCATAAAAGTAACTAGTCACTCTTCACGTTCATAATACAAATCTATATTCTAATATTGTAAAGCTAAAGAATCTGTTTGCTTGAACGCACTAATATCAGGTAGCACTGGGCTGCTTTAAAATAAAATTTAAGTGTCAAATAACACTAAAGCTATTAACCATCATCACGATAATTATTATTACACGCGGACGAAGTTGCAGTGGAAGTAATTGTTTAATAATTTGAGAGCAGTAAAGGTGCAAATAATTTAAGCTCAAAAAATTTGCAAATAAATGTAAAGCAGGAAAACTGCAAATAATTGAAAAGCAGAAAAACTGCAAATAATTGAAAAGCAGGAAAACTGCAAATAATTGGAAAGCAGTAAAGCTGCAAACAATTTCAACTCAGTAAAACTGACTCCGAGTTATGTCATATTTACGATAAAATAATTCTTTTTTCAAAAGATAGGTATTGATATCAAGATGCTCCTATATACATTTTATCAATATCCCACTTGTAGTTTTTGAGTTATAGTATATTTTTATAAAAAAAACTAAAGTCTTAAATATGTACACAAATTTACAGCATTTTTAAGAGTAACTCAAAAAACACTAGAATGGTCGTCGTAAAATTTATATGGGACTACGCTGGAGTTATGTCACCTTCCCAAAAAATAACCATTAAAACCGGCAATAAGACCACCTTGGAAGAACACTCAATCCATAAAAAATCGGCTTAGAAATAATGGAGCAATAAATAAATAAAACATAAATATCCCTGGACATATTAATCAAGCTGAGCCTAATCCCAATGTTAGCAAATTTTAGTAAACGATACTAGTACAAAGAAATACTTATATAGATAACAAAATAAGTCTATTAATCACCTAATCTAGACTAGACTGGACTAGGTCACTCATATAAATATCCATCACACAAAATATGTTTTTAATGTTTTTTTTGAAGTCGGTTAAAACCTATACTTTAAAAACGCTTCATTGCGACGTGAAAGGATAAACAAGTACACTTTCCCATTTATACTATTAGTATGGATTTTCAATTTATATACTGATATTCCTTTTTACCGCAGCAGTATAAAGGTAAAACTGTTCATATTTCTAAGCCTTTTTTTATTGTTTCAAAACACGCGCCGAAGTAGTTACTTTACAAAGCATTACTGTAAAAACTCTGCCCAAAAGTACTGCAGTAAAAACATGTCTTTTTAGCCGACAAAACGGTTTTGGATTCATTAGAATCTTTTTAATGCTTTATTTCTTACTCTACTCTACTTAGTCACATCTGTGTCCTAGCGGTTCAGTTGTTGGACTGCTTGAGGTCCCGGGTTCGAATCCAGGGTCGGGCAACATTTTCCCAATTTTCTAATAAAAAAAAACGTTGCTCGGGATTGGATATGTGCCTGGTTGGCGATAGTCTTGCCACCTATCACATTTAGGGACTTAGTGTCTTCGGCTAGTCGTAGGTGCCATGGTTGTGCCTCTGCCTTTTCGGGGATATGGTCGTGAAGATACTTTTTTTTTTCTTACTAACAGTTCCACGCAGCTTCGCCTGCGTAACTTGGCTTTTTCTGCACCGAGTTTGATAAAATAAAAGCCTATGTTACTCAAGCATAATGTAACATTCTAAAGATGAAAAATTTTTGAAATCGGTCCAGTAGTTTCGGATCCTATTCATTTCAAACAAACAAGAAATCATACCTTTCCTCTTTATAATATTAGTAGAAAACGCCTGGATGACAAGGTTTTTTATTTAAAAGTGTTGGATAGTGGTCCCATGGTCAGAGTCAGTAGATATCTGATGATAGGATAGAAGAGATCGAGAAAAGTCTCTAATTTTTATAGACATTCCGATGAAAATATTAACACAGGAAAAGCAGGATGTTATATATTTAACTCCTTTTTTATGTAGATACATATCTTCACGCCAGGTCAGTTATGGGTGGGCATATGGTATCGAGTGCTAAAGCTCACGATCTTAGCAGACCTGCCTGGCTTTCTCCACATTTATTACTCTTTGTGTATTGCGGCGTTTGCGTACTTTTTTGGAATGGGTAAAAACTTCTAATCTCGCGTCAGGATACGTGACCTGATCGAAACTTTGTAAGACAGATGGACAGTAAACAGTCGGCGCGGCGTGGGAGAGGAAGTATCCCCCTATCTTTCTACGCTCGGCCAAAATGTATGCCCGCGCCTGCTACTTCACTTAGACGGCGCAGGGCGCTTGCGCCAATGTACGTATTGTCATGTTTGTGTACCACTACCACATAAATTATAGTACTTTCATACTGATAATTACAGCAATTCGTGCAAAATTATTCCCTAACCATTCCGAAATATCAAAAATACACAACTTTAATATTCAAATTTTTACTTCTGCCGGCACTCCTGGAGTGCAGCGCGTCGTTTTTATTTAATATCTTTGTTCAAGTCCTTATTCTGTGATAGCCATATTGCAAAATCTGATATTTAATGTTTAAAATTATTTATTTTCAACATGGCGCCTTTTAATCTAGTAATATGATATCTGTCATTTTTATGCAAATAAATATGCTAATGCAATTCATTATCCGTTTCATATTCAAAAAGATATAAGATAAATATAATAACTTAAATACGTAATAAAATTTATATTTATGTACAAGGTCTATAGTAAAGTCTTTTTGCAAATTTATTTTAGATTTCAATTATTTATTTATCATTTTGTTAAAAAAAACAAGTAGGTATAACACGACACACACACACACACACACACGACAAAAATTTATGTAAGGAGAAATTAATTAAATGCAGTTTTTCATTTTTTTCAAGTATTGCTACATATACATAACAATGCCGGGTTTCATATGAAACTCTCAACTTAACAACGAGAAGTAATTGACCATGATTGGTATGATTTTTGGTTGTTTGAATTTTCCTTAGCTCTGAGTTTTTTTTTATGATATTGGAAGGCAAACAAGGAGTCGGATTTCCTGACTAGAGACACCAAAGGTGGTAATGGTGCGTTGCCAACCTGAGGCCCGGATGTTAGGCCTCGAGCAGAAGTAAGTTTACCTGCTACCTTACCCTCCAAAACCGGAACACGTCATGATAATAGGTAAGGCGGTGGTACAATCTGTTTGAGCCGCTGCGAATCTCTACCATCTAGTCAGATGTCTCGGTGTTAGTGAAGGTAAGCCTATTCTCGCCTTTTACGAGCTGCTTGGTAGTTAGGCAGACAGTCTATTCTGCAAAGGCGCTCGGACCAACACTAACAATTAGGACATTTAGAATTCAACGGGCCTGGTGCTATGAAATTCGCCGGGATCGCTAGTTTATCGTTACCGACAAACTGACGATTTCTAGTCGACCATTGATGCTTAAAATATTATAAGTAAATTACTGTCTAACTAGAAAATTTGACAATATAAATGAAGAGTCATTTTCGGCAGAAATTGAGCAACTGAAATCACTACTACTGTTTAAAAAAATCTCGTCTTTTCAATTCAACGGCTAAAGCTATTAAGAGAGTTAAATAACGTAGTTTTATTTGTGAAATATGCACTTTTTTTCATTTTAAAAAACTGCCTGACAAGAAAACAAATATCGGACATGATTCCAATGAGTAAATCCAACAAATTCAGCGGCTAACTGATTGTTTGTTGTGGTTTATCTACATTTTTAGCACGTGAAATACTAATCATGACATTAAAAATCATTTAATGTCAAACGAAAGAAATCCAATTTGTATCAAAGCTTTTTTTTTTGGGTTGGCTGAAAGAAATTTCTTTATTTAGAGATAAGCTCGCCTTTTGTGCATTTTTACCTTCTCGTGTATTTTGTGTATTTTTGTTTTTCTGTGTGCAATAAAGTGTTAAATAAATAAATAAAGCTTTAAAAATAATAATCCAAAAAATGTATTTAATAATTACATGTACTTACTTTTATAAACTTAACAGTAAATATAATAACTACATCATTTTACCACCTTTAAGTTTGAAATAAATTTTTATCTTTATTCAATTATGGTTTTAGACAAATATGCGTTGTAATGAATAACAAATAAAGTGGGTGTAATTAAGTAATATAAGTAATTATGTAACATACGTAAGAAGTAGAACTTTTTTATGGTATATTTTTAGTCGAGCGTAAAATAAACGTAGTTTAACTTTAAAAAAATATGAAATCGCCTTGAAAACATAACGCAGTATGAAATTCGGCGATAGCATACAGTGGTTTTTGTGCAGCGTAATTACAGGTCCATGTACGTGATGGAGATGACTGAAAATTTCTCTCTTAAGTTGATGTATAAGTTTTGCTTCAAAAATATGTTCAAAAAAATATATGAAGCTGCCTTGAAAAAAAAGGAAAAACACATTTTTGAAGTAAAAATAAGTTTATCTTAAAAAATGTGTTGAAGTTTAGGTGTACTGTGACAATAGTAAAAGTATTGTGTAAAGTATCTTGCCTTATTATTATTATTGCTACTAATTTAAAACATTACCTTTTAAGGCAGTTTTTAATTTGGTAATAAAAAATAGTTCGATTGCATAATCCATGTTGCTTAAGATGGCGCCGCATAAACACCGCTGTAATGTGGTTCTGCATACATTTTTATATGAATATTATGCAAATGTATTACAAAACCAGTCTCCAACTTGTGAATAAGTTACTGGAATGAAGTCTAGAATTTAGACTTAATTAATTTAGTTTTCTTGTATCATGAGAGGTGGAATGGAACATGTAATGGAATAACATCGAATTCCATTTTTTTTTATGATATTGGAAGGCAAACAAGCAGACGGATTTCGTGATGGTAAGAAATTCGCGTCGCCTAGAGACACCAAAGGTGGTAATAGTGCGTTGCCAACCTGAGGATGTTAGATCTCGAGCAAAAGTAAGTTTACCGGCTACCTTACCCTCCAAACCGGAACACGTCATGACGTTATGGCGGCTGGTATAGGTAAGGCGGTGGCACCAATCCGGGTGAGTCGCTGCGAAACTCTACCACCTAGTCAGATGTCACGGTGCTAGTGACGGC
Source organism: Calephelis nemesis (assembly GCA_002245505.1). Classification (NCBI taxonomy): domain Eukaryota; kingdom Metazoa; phylum Arthropoda; class Insecta; order Lepidoptera; family Riodinidae; genus Calephelis; species Calephelis nemesis. The sequence continues at coordinate 69,857 of NJDD01003511.1, forward strand.
AAGCCTATGGTCGCCTTTTACGAGCTACCTGGCACAGGAAGGCAGATGGTCTATTCTACAAAGGAGTCCGGACCAACACGGGGGATATTAAAACTAAATCATACTAATAATTATAAGGAGGAAAACTTTGTTTGTTTGTTTGGTTGTAATGAATAGGCTCAAAAACTACTGGACCTATTTAAAAAATTCTTTCACCATTCGAAAGCTACATTATCCACAAGTGACAAAGGCTTTGTTTCATCCAAATCGGTATAGTAGAAGCCAAGTTACGCAGGCGAAGCTGCGTGAAACTGCTAGTTATAAATATAGTGAAATACATTAAACAACAGGTTAAAACAGTTAACTGTAATATAACAGCCTCGCTTTGTTTTTGTATCATCGCCTTTGTTCTCAATTTAGTGTTGGATATTGTAGACTAATTTGGAGAATGACATTGCGAATATTCGAGCAATTTTGATCAAATTTGCGACGCCTGATTTAAATATCTATCCACCTACCTAAAACGTACATTTACGTATTATCTATATACATTATCGTATTTTCTTTTTCTGTTTTCTAACTTATTTACTAGTTAACTTATTATCTATCTGTTATTTACTGACTGAAAACAGGAGATGTTGAACAGATCAAGTTAAGACGAATCTAATGAACCAAAACTCTATCCGTCTTAATACATTATCGTATTTTCTTTTTCTGTTATCTAACTTATTTACTAGTTTACCTATTATCTATTAGTTATTAACTATCTGAAAACAGGAGATGTTGAACAGATCAAGTTAAGAAGAATCTAATGAATCAAAACTCCATCCGTTTATTAAACACGGACTAACGGAGGAGTAAAATTAGATACATATTTTGCTCTCTATCTCATTGCAATAAAGACTATAATAGTAGGTTTAACCTTGGGGTAATTTACTCCGTGCTTATTAATAAGACACGATGGGTTTACCAGTAGATATTCCAGATCATTGTCTTCATTATTTCACGTCTCTTATCTTGAAGTTCCATCATCAAGTCAGCGTTCGTTAATGTTTCAGCCGTGAGCCGTTTAGACATGTGTTTAAAAAGGAAATAAATATCTATATTGCGTCTAACATATATATTCTCTATATATTATAGCTAAGAACCATCTCGATCACGACAGCTTTCAAACAAAACAAAATTGCATCTAAATCTGTAAATTCGCTGAAGAATTCGATGGCACAGACAGAGGTACACATACAGACACGTCAAACTTACATCCCTGGTTTAGTGTCGGGGCTTAAAAATAGATGGCGCTAAAGTAAATAAACCACAATAGCCAATGTGCTTCAAGATACTTTTTCAATTAACGATATTTCAATCTAAAATCCATCAAAACGTGAACGCCAAGATAAATACAAGAACCCTCATTATTTTATAACAAGATAGCCTGAGATATTTAAAAGAGGAAATTATGTTTCCGTTCCTAGCTGCGATGTCAATAACCCCGTTATTTACTGTAACGGTATTGGGACCGATAATGGCGGTTATGAAATTTATTTTCTTGTAAAAATAAATATATTAATACGTAAAGGAAAAAACTTAGGACCACTTTTTACGAAAATTTCGCGGACGGAGGAGCATAAAATTTGGCACACTTAAATTTTATGTGTAAGAGATGTGCAGAACGCTAATATTTTTCAACAATAATGCTTATAAAGTATCTTAGCTTAAATCAATAAAAAAACATTACCCACACTACAATGCATTTGACACACACAAACAAATATATTGATGATAACGATAAAAGATTACAGATGGCGCACCATACGCTTTCGCTGAAATTTAGATTAGGTCAGCCAATTTGAAAATAATAGTATAAAGTGTAAAAAGTGTAACGCAAATGCGCATAATTTAAATAGTAATACTATGTATTTTTATTTTAGCACTTGCCCTGTGCTTGGGATAATATTCCATAAATTTTAAAGGAAAAAAAAATTTCGCCCCAAACAGGATTTGAACCTGTAACCTTTCGTCTCAAGCCGACGAATGCTCTAACCAATTAAGCTACTGAGGATTCAAGTCCCGTGGCGAAACTTTTAATTCCATTCTAACCCGTTAACGTGGGTAGTTATGTCCTATAGATACACAATTCTGAGTACCCACCAAATGTGTTCATCATTACAGATGAAATTCACATTTTAGAATGGCAATAACTTTCGTTTCTCGCAACGTATTTTTATTTGGGAAAAAAATAGTAGTAGTTTATGGAATAGTAATACTATACTTACTCGCCGTCTTATCACGTAAACAATCTCAAAATTAAACATTTTATTAACCCGTGACACAGCATGTAATGAAATTAAAAATCATTTTAATTTTCTTTTTAAATTCCCAACGAAATTGGCCTATTTTCTTACAACATGTCAAATTTAGGAAGCTTCTAGAAGGACTCGATCCTTTTATTATTTCATGCCATTTAATTCATGAAAGCGAAATCCCTATACCTAAATTTTTGAAATAGTTTAAAATATTACGATAGTTTACTCTAGGTACATGACTAACAATTTTCAAATATTGAAATAATATTTGAATTTTTATTTGCACTTACATTTTTTTGTATATTTTTTATATATGTACACCGATTTCCCCAAGGTTACTGAACCGATTTACGTATTTTTTTTTCGTTTGATGCGGAACAGTTTCGAATTGGTCCCATAAAATTTGATTCAGGTAGGCTCATTCATTTTTATTTTATAAGCATTTTGTATCTACTTACTATAATACTGCTGATATTATCATGTCAGCAATAAACTAAAAAATTTTAATGAAAATAAAACTACAAAAAAAAGAAAAAAGTAATAAATATTTAATGTTGATTACATACGACCTGTTATTTATATGTGCAATTTACTAATAGTACCTAGTTTTTTTGAATTTTAGTTTTGAAGTCGGTGGCAAGGCAATTTAACACTTATTTTTAAATATTAGTTTAACGCTTGGCACCGACTTCAAACCTATAATTAAATAGCACATACAAATAATAGGTAGTATATAATTAATATTAAATCTTTATTATTTTCAACTTTTTCATTTTGAATTTGGTTTTTTTAACTGAGTTAATTATGTAAGTTTAAATGGATATATACCATTTTTCATTTAAACAGTAACTCACCACAGCATCTTTGATTCATTGAAACCATTCATCGCTTTATTTGTTTTAATTCAATTAAAATAGTTCGCTTAAAATGGTATTATAACCTTTGTCTATTATGTGTAGGTTAATTTTATTACTCGTAAAAAGCTAATATGTAACAACGCCTCCATTATAAGAAAGACAATATTATTTATGGTTATTATATTTCAAATAGCCTTATTTGGTATCGTTGAAATTTAGAGTTTATCCTACTTCTATAAAAGGAGAAGGTAAACTATGTAACTGTAGGCTTTTTTGAGATGCTTTTATTTCAAAGTTCTTTAGTATATATGTAACGGGAAAATGTACCGTTTTTTATTCACTTTAAAAGTTCCAATTGTATAGAAAGCTCACTTATCAATAAATTAAAAAAAATATGTATCATGTTCAGAATCGTTAGGATATGGTGCCAAACCTGATATCTTCCTATTGAAGAGCTTCCACTTAGTGTATCTACGCAACGTTAAAGTTACTAAAAAAAGATTGTATATACCACTTCACTGTTCCCATTTAGAAAACGTCAGTAATATCCCACAGCTATCTCTTGTAGACAGGTTATACCGTTTATTTATGGTTATTAATTAAAGTTTAAAATGGGGTATTTTTTGCGAAGGTTTTTTATAAACATTATATAACACGTATGTATTTAATTTTGAACAAAATTGTTTTTGACATCAAATGATTTCTATGAATAATCTTTAAAAGAGATCGTAGTTATAAAAGGACGCCGCCACAAAATGAGGAACCATGTGCACGAGTGATGTCAGAAGGTATAAGACGGGCAGTTTTTACTCATGAGGGTCGTTAAAACTGACGGTGTCGTGGGAGTGTCGCTTCGTATTTTACGCATTTTTGTGTATTTAATTATAAGGAAATTTCTTTTTTTAATTGACATAAAAAATAAAAAAAACAGTATTCATCACAAACAACTAATTGGATCGCCTCGTTGGTCGAGCGGCTAACGTACACGATTAACTACAAGTACATCAACCAGTCGCGAGCCTCGGGTTCGATTCCCGACGCAGCATATTTGTGTGATGAATATTTAGAAGTCTGCATTTCCGAGTCTGGGTGTTTATTCTGGTATCTACTTAAGTATTTCTATGTATTAATAACGTTGACTAACACTCACAACACAAGCATATAATTTGCTTACTTTGGGGTTAGATTCAATTTGCGTAACTTGTCCAGGGATATTTATTGTTTATTATTAAAAAGTATATAAAATGTTAATCATGACGAACTTAATAGCCGATTTAACGTTACCATGCAGTTAAAAAGCAAAAATCAATAACTTAAAAGACTGAAAAAGCATTTTTTATCTAGCTGAAGCAAAAATTAGTGAATAAATATCTGTAAATTTAAATAAAAAAGTGGTGGAAAAACTCATTCGAAAACGTTTGATGCTAGATTTCAATTTTTATACAAATATTTTATCAAGATATTGAGAGCAGTAAACATAAAATATCCTTACAAGCACCCCTCACTTTTTTATGTTAAAATGTTGTTTTCTTAATCATTACATTTTTATTTGATCTAATAGAAGTGTATTTTCTTCTTTGTAGTTTAGCTAAATACCAAAGCGTCTGTTTTACTTGCTACTATTTATTTGCTTATTTATTATTTAGTGAGATCCGAGAAAGAGTGGGATTGAAAGAAAGTGTTGGTGTTATAATGCGAAAGGGCATGCTCCGCTGGTTCGGTCATGTGGAAAGAATGACAGATGAAAGATTGACAAAGCAGATATACAATGCGAATGTGGATGGATGTAGGTACCCGGGGAGACAAAGGCTGACATTTCACGATCAGATCAATCGGATATTATCCGAGGGTGGTGTCAAGAGTCTCCGAAACCGGCGTGTTTGTATGAAAAGGGTAATGAATGTGAAGGAAGCAAGACAGGTTTGTCAGGATCGTGAGGTCTGGCACTCGATACTCTCTGCCTACCCCGTAAGGGACTTGGCGTAAAGATATGTATGTATTATTTATTTATTGTTGCTATTTATTAGTTTTCTTGGATTAACTTTTGTTTTTTTAAATGTCTGTAAATCACTGTTGCCTGAAACTTTATCTTTTTTTGTGATAATGAAAGGCAAACATGCAGATAGGTTTCCTCAATTTTCGATAAAAAAAATACCATCCGAGCAAATCCGGAGCAGGGTGGTAGTAAACTTTAAAAGCTTTTGCTTAAACTTTACAGTGCAAACTCACTTTTTGTCAAGAAAAGAAAAAAAAGATAGAATTAAAAATTATACAGCCATATTTCTTAAGGCTGTTTCGTAGAGATACGGTTATCTGATATAAAATTTATACCTATATATGGCTGTGCTACAACAGTTTTATTATTTAGTCCGACCATAATACAAATTTATCTTTTTATAATATCTTTTTACCATAAAGTAAAATATATTCGAAATTTTGATTATATTGTTATTTTGTAATATTTTATTGTAATATGGTAATATCAAGCAATTCCAATTTTAGCAAAAAAAAATACGGATTCCAATATTGCTTACGCTATCCATTAATATTACATTTTCTATCCAGAGAACTGCAAACATATTACTATCAAACAAACGGTAGTGTTTTCTTTTTGAGTTCAGTGTTTTCCCTGTATTGGTCCGGGCTCCTTTGCAGAATAAACCATCTGCCTTCCTACCAGGCAGCTCGTAAAAGGTGAGCGAAGGCTTACCGTCACTAACACCGTAACATCTGACTAGGTGGTAGAATTTTGCAGCGACTCGTCCAGACTGGTACCACCGCCTTACCAATACCTGCCGCCATAACGTCAGTGCTTGCCGTTGACGTGTTCGGGTTTGGAGGGTAAGGTAGCCGGTAAACTTACTCT
>NJDD01003511.1:82956-102732 GCA_002245505.1 Calephelis nemesis
GGAGGGTAAGGTAGCCGGTAAACCCACTTTTGTTCGAGGTCTAACATCCCGGCCTCAGGTTGGCAACGCACCATTATCACCTTTGGTGTCTCTAGGCGGCGTGAATTCCTTTCCATCAGGAAATCCGTCTGCTTGTTTGCCTTTCCAATATCATATAAAAAACACGAAATTCAATCAACAAACAAACTTCGCCTGTCTTTTCAGTCGGTTTCGGAAAAACCTCAAAATCTGACATATCTTTGTGATTCGACCCTAAATTTTTGATTAAATCTGTAATACGTGTAATCCTATTAATATTATAAATGCGAAAGTTTGTATGTATGGATGTATGGATGTTTGTTACTCTTTCACGCAAAAACTACAAAGCCGATTACTATGAAATTTGGTATGTAGGTAGCTGAAGACCCAGAATAACATATAGGCTACTTTTTATCCCGGAGTTCTCGCGGAATTAGTGTAGTGAATAAGTGTAATAGATGACAGTAATCGTTTATTTTAAGTCTACAAATAGTTTATATGCCTTAGTGAATTGGTTTTTAGGTGATTACATTTTGGAGCTACAAAAATATAGCCTCATAAATATTGTCGATAGTGTCACATCCCTATTATACTCGAAATAGTTCGATATCGTAATTCATATTTACGGGTTATAAAAGTTGATAGTTAAAGTAATATAAAAAATGATAAAAAATACGTGATATTTGGAAGTGAAGTTATCCATAGTTTGATGCTATCTGTTAAAAGATAAAGTGTCTTATGTTTAGCTAGATTATCTTTTAAATTTCATTCAATGTCATTTAAAACTAAAGCTAGAGCAAGAAAAGCTAACTTAGCGAAAGAAAACGGCAAAGAAGCAAAGAGATTTTCTTTATACTGTGGCTCAATTCATTCAATTCGACTTGAATTTTATCATTTTATTATTTCATCTAAGTACAAAAAAATCAGTACTTTAATTAATTTCTTCAATAGATCTAGATTTGCCGCTAAAAAGACTTGAAAGTTCTTCTTCAAACATTTTTTTAACATTGCCAGGAATTAGCTATACGTCCGGTTGGCGATAGGCTTGCCACCTACAAATTGTGATAGGTGGCAAGTCTATCGCTACGCCTAGCTGAAGACACTAGTCTGACTTAATGCCTTCGGCTAGCATCTTACCGCATCCGGGATATGGGCGAAGAGGTACTTTTTATATCTTTAGTCTACGGTTGTCACATAATAACAGAAGAGTGATTTGCTTTTTTGATGTCTTATCACATAAAGAATATTTTAGTAACTTTCAAAAGCTAAGTTATTACTTACGAGCTTTTATAAATCTGTGTTTGCAAAATTCGTACAATCTACTGATATTTTATACTGTAGTATTGCATGCTTGCATGTAACAAGCCATGTAGTGATACAGCACGTTTTAAAAGAAAACATTGCGAGAAAGAAAAGAACTATAATTAAATGTAGCTTTATCGGTTTTGCATTTCATAGGAAGTTTGTGACACACTGCCGCTAAGATTGGCGAACTAATCGCTGTTTCTTTTTTTTGGCGTTGTAAATATTTTTATGTTATAAAATATGGCCAATAAACAGATAATGTAATCTTCGATTTTCAAATCGAAGTTTTCTTAATTAGCGATAATACAACCTTCATCTAACATCGCAGATGTTACTGGTGTAACGCTAACTTATGGTCAAAATCACAGTATCTTTGATATTATGAAGGCAGGAACAGGTAAGGGGCTTGTTACACATTCGGACAGACTGCTTTTCAGCACTTTGTCATCTAGTAATTACCATTTTTATTTATATAAAATTCTCAAGTCACGATTCACCTTTGGAATGAACATACTCCAAAACTTCTGAATGAATTTTAGATCAAGTTTCGTAACTATCTGTTATTTACTTTAACTTACAAGTTTAATGAATTCTCGTGAGATAGTTTGATAACTTTAACCTTTCTAGACCAACTGTTTAGGTGGCTAAATATGAAAAAAATTCACAACAGCAGCTAATTTCTACATTTTTTTAATGATTGCATGTAATGTGATTTTGCGTATTCAGTTTTATTATGGCTGGCAAAAATTTAAAAGAAAATTTACTATCTTCACGCCCATATCCCCGAAGCGGTAGGCAGAAGCACAACCAGGGCACCCACGACTAGCCGAACTACTAACTAAGCGACATTGTGGGACTAAGTCCCACAATGTCGCCAGTCGCCAACCGGGCACATATCCTATCCCGAGCAACATTTTTTTTTTATTAGAAAATTGGAAAAAACCCAGTTTAAAAGAAAATTCAGGCATAAGGATGAGATAGACTCCATCAACAACATCTATGGGAATAATTACGTAATTGCTAGATCACGTAACTGGTACTACACTAGTCTGAACAACTTATTAAGTCCTGCACCGGCTCGTCTCGTTTTGACGTCACTTACTCACATAAATCGTACAAAATAAAATATCGCACCCTACTATTCTATTTATGTATACAAAAACATTGATATTACGCTCGCAATATACATTAAAAAATACGGTGTAATTAGAAATTCAGTTACTTGTTACATTTTAACATTTTCTAAAAAAGAACCACCAAAATCGGTTGACTATCGACGGAGTATTCGTGAAATATAAAAAAAACATGTTCTAATTGAGAAACCTCCTTCTTTTTATAAAATCCTATCCTAAGGCCTAGCTGCTTTAACAGTAACAAAATTCCGCTTAAAAAAATATTCAAACTGCAAGTTATTGGTAATTCTTCAGGTACGTAGAACTCAGATATTTTGCCCATTAGTGAGTCGCGTGGGTAGTCATATCAGGAATTGCTTTCGTATCTTTAGTAATAGTGGAATTATGAAATATTCATATAAATCACAAGGTTTAACTGCTTAATTCTATTGTTAACTAAGCATCTGTAGGAATAACACCGCAATATAGGTGTGTCCATTGAAAATATCTACAAAATTTTTTTTTGGGTACACTTTTAAGTCGATAATAATTACAAGCTCTACATGTCGCATACAAAAAAAATTAAAAAGTTTATTTTAAATAAGATTTCTTTTTGTATATAAAACTTTTCAAATAATAATTATTATTAACATAACAGAAAAAGAAGTAGCAAAATTGGTCAGTTCCATCTCGATGACCGATAATGGGGATTCATTTTTATATATTATACTCGTATGGTATATATACTCGTATATACTCGTATAACTTTATATATACTAAAGACTTTGGAGAACTTTGTATCGTTTCACAATAACATCTACTAGCAGTTTGTATGGATAAAAGCGTTAAATATTAAAAGAGCCCGGACCAACCGGTTTAATCGACTATTCTAAAAAAAGTATCTTCACGCCCATAAACCTCGGAGAGTATTCAGAGGTACAACAAGGCACCCAGGACTAGCCCAAGACACGTTCCATAATGCAAAAAGTGGCAACCCTGTTACCAAATGGTCACAATATATCCAATCCCAGCAACGTGTCAAACTACAATCAAAACTTGTAGTTTATTACCGTTACAATATTTCTGTATCGTAAAAGTAATTCACCTAATTCGTTAGCAATAACCCAACTAAATCATTTTAGTATATAGTTATCTAGACAATTCGTGGTTTATAAATTTGACGTTTAAATAAGTAGGTAATAAACGAAAGTGGGTGTAATTTAGTGAAAGCTCTGGGAAATTCTCACTTTATGAATAAGTATTGTATTAACTAATAACCCGAAGAAAAATTACTCTATTATATTTGAATATGTTTCTAGCACGCACGACGTTTCTCAGAATATATGTTTGTTATGTTTGCGTTGGGATGTGACAACTCCATCGCTATCTGGTGTTGTCAGTCATAATTATGGAGGAAAATAGTTTGCAACAGGCAACATTCAATGATATCATTGCCTCGATAGCGTCAGTGTTCGTCATTTTCAAGTACTGTGCAGAAGGAATACCACAGAACTTCATCAAAATTATCTCTTCTTCCATATGACCGATTTTGATGTTTTTTTTAACAATTTTCGACAAAAATGTGTTAATTTCTTACATCCTTTGATGGTTCATATCCGGCTCGAAGGACTAATATATAGAATAAGCTCGTTTTTATCATTTTGAACAAAATTTATTTCAGATATTTTATAATTTTGACATTTATCTTTATCTTCACTTTGCTTGAACTTTAGCATTTTGAATATTAAATTTATTTTAACAAAAAAGGTCTATTTCTGTTTGTCTTAGGTCTTCTTTTACTGGCGCTAGGTTTTAGGGCATTTATCCATATGCCACCCATTTAGAAATCTTTTCCTAAAATAAATACGTTAATGACGCAAGCTATCTTAATTTTGATAATAGCCACTACAAGTAGAAAAAGATAAGGTTATTTTTTAACATAACAATTTCAACAAAAAAAACTAGAAAAAAAATAGTCTGTAGTATAAATTATTAAGATATATGTATCATTTTTGGATTTTTGTTTTGTTTAAAAATTGTTGCTAATTTTCATTATTATATTTAAAAAAGCTGTATAAAAGCAAAGCTATTTTCTATGGCAGCAGATCGGTAAAACTACAATGTAGGTTGAAATTACCTTGACCCAATTGTAGAAACGAGACTATAGTTAGCACATTGTAGTAATTAGCTACGAAGAATTAACCAACACCATGGTTTTTTAATTAATCACAATTCACAGTTAAATTTCCATGATTTAATTTAGCATTATTTAACTTAATAAACATGAATATTCAAATGATTATTAACTGCCTTTTTATTAAAGTTTATGTTTGTTATAACAAATGATTGTTTCAGTTAACAGAATAAAACTACTTTATGTTAGACTAATGCCCGATTTCACCAAGAGCCCCTATACTTTAGGGGATTTTTTAACGTTACTTATGGGACTGTTTCCATATAAAACAATCCCCTAAAATACGTTAAAAGTCCCCTTAAATATAGGGGGTCTTGGTGAAATCGGGCATTAAAGTCTTTATTTTGATGCCAAATCTCATTAAAGTGAAATGAAATTGATGGGCGTACAACCGTATCAAAAAAATATTTTGTTTTTTATTTGCATAATATTGGAAGACAAATAAGCAGACATATTTCCTGATGGCAAGAAATTAACGCCGCCTAGAGATACCAAAGGTAGTAATGGTGCGTTGCCACCCTGATGCCGGGATGTTTGCCTTGGAGCAAAAAGTGAGTAAACCCGCTACCTTATACTCCAAACTGCAACACGCCACCGGCAAGCATTGACGTTGTGACATTTAAAAAGCATACTTTTGCACCCACAGTTTCACTAAGTCCAAATTTATTTAAAATTTTATTAAAAAATATGACTTAGAGTAAAAACTTTAACTATTTTCAAATAAACTTACTATAACTTACAATGAACTTCTCAACTAATAGCATGCTGCCATGTCATTGTCGTGTGGCATGTTATTGGTGGAATAGGTATCAATTTTAGACAGTGTTTAGTTAAAAATCATCTAGTTTTTGTAATAAAGCGGTTAGCTACTCATTAAATAGTACAAGACTTAAAGCGATTTAATTGTTTAAAAAAGATGGGTTGCACTCCGGGAGTGCCGGCAGAAGTAAAAACTTGAATATTATTAACGTTGTGCATTTTTGATATTTTGGTAAGGAAATAACTTTGCATGAATTGCTTTAATTTTCAATATGAAAGTACTATCATTTATGTGGTAGAATATATTCACTTATTGCGCTATCGTACACAAATATGACAACACGAACTTTCGCGCTAGCGCCCTGCGCCGTCTAAACGAAACAGCAGACGCAGGCATACATTTTCACCGTGCCGTAGAAAGAGAAGGGGATATTTCCTCTCCTACGTCGCACGGATGCTTACTCTCCATCCGTCTTACGAATTTTCGTTCAGGTCACGTGCCCTAACGCGAATTTAGAAGTTTTTAAACATTCTAAAAAACGGTTAACGCCGCTAAAGAAGTTTTCACTTCAAAAATCCTAGATGGTAAATAAAAACAATTTTGGTGTTGTTATTATTTATAGTCTAAGAAGTAGGCTGCAATTGTTTATTACAGCTTATCTTAAAATATTATACAAATCACAACGAGTTAACTTTCTACAAGACAACATAATACTAGTATTAGCTGACACCGCTACACGTAATAACTTATTTTCTTGTCATAATTATGAAGCAACACAAAAATGACTCGTCATTTCTTTAAATACGTTATTTAAATCATATCTAAGGCTGATTACACACTTGTATGTCATATTCTATTATTGTTAAAAAAATGATTTCAGGCGAATTCCAGTTTGCACATAATAATTATGCACATCCAAACATAAAAGTCACAAGTTGGCAACGCACCTTTACCTGTTTGCCAACCTTCTTATACAGCGTGTAAATGACAGCGTAACGAAAAAACAACCATGGATTCTGTATATGATAGACATGCATATGTAGTTGAAATTGTGTGTCGGAATTTTCATAAAATTTTGTATTTTTTATTGATTTTACTATCATTTCATTAATACTTAACGCAATTCGATTTTTATTTAGTATCTAGTTAATAACACATTTTTACTAAAAACAGCAATGTAATTAAACAGCGTATTAGGTCGGCACTTAGAGCTCGCAACGCGCAGCTTAATGCATATACTTCTTTCTGACAAATTATGCAAGTCTGATATGTATCTAAACTACCACAGAAATTACCAAAATACACCCTGTATATAGTACGTAAATAAGTAAATCTGGAAATGATTTTATTTTTTTTTGTAAGCAAATATATTTTATCCTGTACATATTATTTATAAAAAAGTTATTTAGCACTTCCATACGAGTATGTTTAAACATCGAATCAGTATAAAAAAGCATATGACAGCACTAACCTTTCAGGTACATTCACTCATAAATCATACAATAACAAAACAAGTAAGAAAAAAGAAACAGCCTTTCAGATTTATAATGATAACATGCAAGTATCTGATATTTATATTTTGAATTAAATTCAAAAGTTAAACCTTTATAAGTCAATCATGTTGCGTTTAAAGTCGTAATACACAACCAGTAATTATTTAGTAGCATGTGTGTAAACAGCCTTATAACGACATGTGAGACTATGATCACGCAAGGCTTGCAATTTTATCGTCAAGTTGATTATAATGATACTCAATGAGGGAAATCCGTTGGGTTTTTTAATGTTTTATAGGAAAAGCTATCACTTTTTAATGATACTTCTATAAACTTGAGAAAGCTACACAATACACAGAAACGATATACGTAATAATATCATTACAATAAGGTTCATATAAGTTGTTTTACGTACGGTCTCAAGGCTTGTCGTTTGGCAAGTGCTTCACATAACCTCTAAAGACTTTTATACTTTAAGAGACATATTTTAAAAAATTTACATAAAAAGCTAACTTTCCAATTAAAATACATGTAGGTAAGTTGAAAGTTGTTAGTTACACTACGTATAATTCAAAAACGGCTTAACCGATTTGCCCCAAAATTGACGGGGACGTAGCTTAGAAGCAGGAGACGGACATAGAATAGTTTGTATCCCATTCAACTGCGAGGAAACTGGGAAAAAAACATTTTAATTTTTACACACAAACTAAACGGATAGAACGAAGTTCACCGGAACAACTAGTATAAATATAAGAAAGTTTGTTTTTTAACTCAAGAACGACTCCACCGATTTGAATGAAAGTTGACGGGTAGGTTTTTTAGAACCAGGAAAAGGATATCATTCATTTTATCCCTTACAACAACAATATCACTTGGAAAACAATATTTTAATTTTTATCACATAAACTGAACGCGTGGAACGAAGATCGCCGAACCAGCTACTTTTTTTTATAAAACAAGCAACAATCTTATCAGTTCTGACATCTCTATGATTGTATGTTGAATAACTCGAAAACTTTTTTATAGTTTCAAAATTACAACCGTGATTTTGTAATTCTAAACTAGCAATTCACTGTATATAGTTTCCTCAGTAAATTTCATTTTTACATTAATTCAGTCAATACGAAATAATGTTTGGAAAACACTGTAAAACCCATTTTTAACACAAAATTTGAAAAAAATACTATGAAGTAAATAGTACAGAAATTATTTAAAAATATAAAACTTTTATAGCCTTATAATATTCGGAGCACTCAATAGGCAATTTTTAAGAAGGCAGTAAAGGAGCGTTTAGTGAGTAGTTATTTAGTATGGTGGCACTTTAGTCATAATTAGTATTTAAATTTGTGTTCTCTTTTGTATAATAAGTTTATGTATTGTGCATTGTATATTTAAATTTCTTTAATGCATTATCTTCATTTTGAGTTTAAAAGTAATCTCTTTAAGAGATAAGATCGTCTGTTATATAATTTTACTTATTTAAATTTTTTGATAAAGAAAGAAGTTACTTGGGATAAAATTATGTGCACAGTGGGCTTTTAGCCTACCACATTTTTGGTCTCAGTATCTTCGTCTAGTCGTGCGTGCCCTGGTTGTGCCTCTGCCTATCGCTTCGGGGATATAGGGGTGAAGATACTTTTTTTCCTTTTTATTTACTAGTCTTTTAACTTTTTGTGTACAATAAATAATTAAATAATGATAAACATTGGAAAAACCCAGAGTGGAAAACATTTCCAAAAAAGTCTTACTCTTAAGTCTATCTTTATGACTTGAGGTTTTAACAAAATGCCGAAGTTGTATGAATATACAAACAAATTCTTAACTGTAAAAATAGTCTTACGTGTATACCTCTATCAAGATTTAAAAGCAAATGCCAATCTAAGTCAGGAATTATCTGAATCCCATCTAAAGTCGGCGTGGTTAAGCTAACCCACCGCTAACCCAAAGTGCATCCACATCGTAAGTATTGAAAGAATATTACTTCCGCAGTATCAAAGTTCGCGAAAGTCGGCCAGATAAAGTGAAAACATCAAGTCCGCCCACACTCTTAAAGATTCAATTTTGAAACATAACACAGGGGCGTGGGCGTTTACAATCTATCATTTGAGAGGCTTTGGAATCCCGTGATACGGAAGATGAATCTCGTATGATATAATATAAAAATTGATGGATTGAATGCAGACTAATGCAACTCACCTTCTATTAAAACGATTCCAAGAAGGAGAAGGTTATGAATACGTTTTTACGTGTTTGCCACATGTTGGGCCGGGCTCCATTGCCAGGCAGCTCGTAAAAGGCGAACAGAGGATTCCCATCATCAACACCGTGACATCCTATGGGGTAGAGTGCCGCAGCAATTCGCCCGGATTGGTGCCACTGCCTTACCTATTCCTGCCGCCAATCTTGAAAATCTGTGGTGTAATGCTCGCTGACCGCATTCGTAACAATGAGGTCCGAAAAAGAGTGATATTGAAAGAAATTGTTGGTGTTAAAATGCAGAAGGTCATGCTCCGCTGGTCCGGTCATGTGGAAATAATGACAGATGAAAGATTGACAAAGCAAATATACAATGCGAATGTGGATGGGTGTAGGTACCCGGGGATACCAAGGCTGGCATTTCACGATCAGATCACTCGAATATTATCCGAGAGTATTGTCGAGAAACTTGCGCGTTTCTATGAAAAGGGTAATGAATGTGAAGAAAGCTAGACAGGTTTGTCAGGATCGTGAGGTCTGGCACTCGATACTCTCTGTACCCCTACCACGTAATGGACTTGGCGTGAAGGTATGTATGTACGTATTTTCTGAAGAAACATATTTCAAAATTTAGCCCAATCTTATAAAATGTTGCAGTTAGCGATTAAAGTTCAATTACACCCAGTGCAAAATAACCGATAAGAGAGATTAACGGAGTTGTTGTGGACAAAGTAGCATTTCTTACTGTGATAAGGTTTTAGATGTCTCGGTCCAGAGAAAACAATGGTGAACAGTGTGAACATTATGATTTATAGTTCCGGGTCGATTAGATTGGATATTGAAAGGAATCTAGAGATTGAATCCAGGTTTGGACTAGATAATATACATACATATACTAGCGTAGTAGGTAGTGTGCGGTAGATATGATTAAAAATATTCTATCTTTAAAATTAATATCTGGATGACCGAGCTTTGCTCAGTATTTTTTTTTTGTTTTTTTATAAATTGTGTTTTTTGAAAATTATATTTAATTACGAATTACACAATTAATCTAACCTCAAAGCAAACAATCATTGACTTTGTTACTTAACAACGGACTTCGTTACTTAACAACGCCATCTGCTGGAACTTTAATTATTCGCCAAAATATAGTATTATTATTCGCCAATAGATGTCAGGAAGAGTCATAATAAATTGGGACTACTCAATCGCCTCCTATTTGTTAAACACGAATAAAACACGAATATGACATTTTCTAAAAATGATTCCTAGCTAGATCGATTTATCGCCCCCGAAACCCCCTACATACTAAATTTCATGAAAATCGTTGGAGCCGATTCCGAGATTCCAATTATATATATACAAGAATTGCTCGTTTAAAGGTATAAGATTTGTATGTTGATGAAGTCTTGTTAGTTATGTACACTATTTATAACTCAAGAACGGCTGCACCTATTTGGCTAAATATTGTGTGATGATTCCAAATGTTTTTGTGAATATTCTGAATAATAATTGTTGATAATTTGAGGATTTTCAAATACTTGGTATGGCAATACTGTCATGCCTGCGACGGTTAGAAACTAATTTCAAAAATTACTCTGTTCATTACTTTCAACGAGGGTTTTTTTATGTTATAGGAAGGCAAACAAGCAGTCTGATTTCCTAATGGTAAGAAATCCACGCCGCCTAGAGAACCAAAGATAGTAATGGTGCGTTGCCAACCTGAGGTCACGATGTTAGGCCTCGAGCAAAAGTAATTTGAAAAGCTACCTTACCCTCCGAACCGGAACACGTCATAACGTTATGGCGGCAGGAATAGGTAAGGCGGTGGTACCAATCCAGGCAAGTCGCTGCGAAACTCTATCACCTAGTCAGATGTCACGATGTTAGTGATGATAAGCCTATGCTCACCTTTTACGAGCTGCCTGGCAAGAAAGGCAGATGGTCTATTCTGCAAAGGAGCCCGGACCAATACGGGGGTCGAGGCAAGGTGTGTTTATGGTTGTGTTCTTGTGATTGCATTTGAATTGCAATGCGATTGGCATTAAATAAGTAACTTGAAGAAGTATTAGTTTTATTTAAAAAGACTTACAGTAGTTTGAAGTAATATTAGTTTAGTCATTTAAATAGAGCAGTTACAATAGGAAGGTAGCTAATAAAAATAACGTTGCCTAGGATTGGATATGTGCCCGGTTGGCGTTTGGCTTCCTACCTATCATATTGAGGGACTTAATGTCTTCGGCTAGTCGTTGGTACCCTGGTTGTGCCTCTGCCTACCTCTTCAGGGATATTGACGTGAAAATACTTTTTATTAGTTCTGTCATATACATTACATACTATGACATATTGTCATATTTTAAATTGACCAAAAGACCAGAATTTAGAGTGATAAAATCGCGACAAGGTGAATTTGAAGTCTGTTTTTGTCATTTTGCTGCACATAAAATGTTTGTCCCAAATATTATCTCTATATGTAAAAGAAATTCGGATTTCGGATCTGCTGGACCAATTTTCATAATTTTTGATTCGTTGGATTGTCTTCTCCCCGAATAGCAGAGTACTCCTTAAAAACAATAATAACAAAAAAAAGTATGAAAGATGAATCGTCTATATAAGAAAATCGTGATAGTTGAACCGATAAGGCTGAAAATTGATGAAGAGGTAGCTTAAAACTGGGAGGACATGGGGTACATTTACCTTACAACTAGGAAACTAGAAAATACGACATTTTAATTTTTCCCATGCAAACTAAACGGGCGAAACAAAGTTCGCCGGAACAGCTAGTTTTTGATAAAGTCACGCGTACGTGTGTATTTGTATAATTTTAAACCTTTAACTAGGAAGACAAGGATTTTTGATGATAAAATATATAATACGTTGCCGACCTGGTGTGTTGTAACCTTTAAACCACTTTACTTAATGGATTTAGGCTACTATCCAGACCGATTCATGACAGTGGCGAGTACTGAAGATATGACAGTAGAGATAGGAAAAGCGGTAGACCTCAACTACCTACTCCTGTTAACGGTGTTAGTGACTAACAAATTGACTCTCTACTCTTAACAATGATGTCGGAAAGACATTTTCTTTCAAGTAGGACTACTACTGGCTTCGCCCGCGTTTTCATAGGAAACCGTTGTGCGATCGGGATTAAAAGTAGCCTGTATTATATTAATCCAAATTTCAGACAAATCCGTTCAGTCATTCTAAAGTGAAAGAGTAAAAATCTTCCATACACACATACTCACAAACTTTCTCATTGTTATATATTAGTAGGAGAGGACTAAACACATAATAATAGAAGCTCACTATACAGAGTGACAAAAAAGTGTTCTATTTTCACACCATCATTATAACAGTTCAATAAGGTCGACCGGTATATTACTGTACATTATATCACACCCTGTGAATGGAGTCATGATTGTAACTTGAGAACTACAAAAAGTGCAGGGCTCAATCTCAATACGAAAGTCACCTTGCAGCGCTACTACTTGTTCTCGATGCAACTTCGATCGAGTTCGTGATTTTTACGTAACTAGATGGCGCTCGTGACTGCGTCCGCTTATTCCGTCTTATTAATAAACACGGAGTAAAAACTCCAAGGTTCAACCCGGTGGTCTTTATTACAATGTGATACAGACTATATTATATCGGCTTAATTTTACTCCTACGTTACTCTATGTTTATTAATATAAACAAAACAATATAAAAAAGGAAAAACGTACTTTATGTAAAGTATACGTTTTCATATATTTAAATTTTAAGTATAACCTTATAAATGTTAAACTAGATGCCTTTGTAACAGTTTTTGAAAAAAATATTATTATAATTGCGACGTGAAAGAAAATAAATCAAATTACTTTTGCAACTTTTATATTTAAAAAATGTTGATATGAAAAAAATGATTTTATTGTCCTAATATTTTTATAGCAAACTTTTTACCCAATAGTAAGAATTTTTTTTAAAGAAATACGTGTAAATTGTAGATTGCAGCAATGATAATGGTACGTTGCCTGCCTAAATCTGGGATGTTAAACAGCTTACTACACAATACTACTCTACCACACAAAACACAATAATTAGATACTAGTAAATAATTATAAAAAACTAGATAATTTCTACAAATTTTAAAAAACGAAATTATTTTGCACCAGACGGGATTAGAACTTGTATACTTTCATCTCAAGCTGAAGCTACTGAGCTACTGAGTATTCAACCCCAGTGGCGAATTTTATTTCTTTATTTTACTGTTTACTTTCTAAATTTATCAAAAGATCAGAGCAAGTGCAAAAATTGAAATACTTTGAGGAATAAATAAATAAAATGGTATTTATCGGCCCACGGTTATATCTTACCATGAGGAGAGTTCGCTGTTTGCAAACCTGTCACATAAAAAGTTTTTATTATGTATTGTTAGAAATCTGTAGTAAGAGTGGAAGTGACCCGGGGTCAAACAAGAAAATAAATAAAAATGATAAATTATTAATAACTGTATAATTATTGGTATCTATTTCAAATATTATATAAAGTAATATTATCTAACAAATTTTAAATACACATCTTGTATGCTTTATGAAACTTAATACTGGTATTATAAAATACTCACTTTTTAAGTTTTATTTTAAAATATAATTTTTATATAAGGTGATGACAGTCATTGTCACGCTATTCCTCATTGTTTTTAGTCTTGTAACATTTCATTTTTATTTATATTGGCACTTTGATCATCTGATAAAAAAAAATTAAAAACTCAGATGAAAATATTTGACTCTTTTGGATTTCATTTTTTTTGTATTTTAGTAAGATGTTAAAGCTTTAGTTACAATATATGTATTTACATTTTTCATAAGACAGTAAAAAAACTCTTACCTTTTCCTACAGATGTCATAGATGAGTGACTGTCCTAGATCTGGGTGTATATAACGACCGAAACATGGAGTAGGTATAACATGTCCGGAGACTTGTAGGTCCCGGCCACAAAATAGTGACACACCTATAACGTCTATGATTTCCATAGGCCAAGGTTATTTCTCACCGACAAGAGAGCCGTATTTTTTATTGCTATCTAGACATACAAAAAATATATTTCGACTTTATATCGATCCAGAGACCAATAGTAGGACTAGTATCAAAACCCAGAACGAGTTTTTCACGTTTTTGTGGACTTAATTGACCAACAGGTGCGGTGCTACTGTTGTTTATTTTGTTTACCCGAGGGCAGCTCAGGGATCAGGTTGCTGAGAAAATATTTCAGAGGATTTTATAAACAAGCGTATCTACGATAAAAATGAATTAGTTTAGGGTCAAAGCAGACGATCGATTTTGTTTGTAATGTCTCTAACCTGTATCATTAGAAACTAATAAAAATGTTAAGAGAAACTTATGATTTGGTGTGTTTTTTAACACGGTAAAAACTGAACTACTCTGTAGAAAGCTACAAAGCTGCTTCAACTGAGCAGTTCATGTTTTTATTAGATGGACTAAGCACTAAGCATATCCATATAAATTCGACAAAATCTTATAAATAACTAGCTGACCCAGCAGACGTTGTTCTGCTATGAAAAAATTGGGGTGAGTCACCCTTATTACTAAGGGGTATGAAAAAGATTAACCCTCATCACTTAGGGTTATAAAAAATAGATTTTGGCCGATTCTCAGACCTACTCAACATGCTCACAAAATTTCATGAAAATCAGTCAAGCCGTTTAAGAGGAGTATGGGAACGAACATTGTAACACGAGAATTTTATATATAAGTAAATGAATCCGCATTCCTCTTGGTCATCGCATTACGTCTGAACGGATGTACCTACCATTTTTGCAATTTTTTGTTTTTCTTTTTAAATTATCAGGAAAAGGTTAGCATAAAAAATAAATATTCATAGCTAGGACAGAACAGCGTCTGTTGGCTCAGCTAGTTATTTAGAAATCTAAGAAGGTTCTGTGCAGTTTAACTAGTTTTAAATTAAGATAAAAAAATACATTGCATCTCAATCGTTATCAATGACATTAAGGTGGTTTTGTTTATTATGGTGAAAAATTTAACTATCGAAAGAATAGAGCAAATATTCCATATTATATTCTAATAATAATATGCAAACACATGCAAAGCTACAACAAAAACATACAATAAACTTGAAAGTATATCTTAAATATTAACATAATTTGTTAAGCTTAATTACTAAAATACAAAATTTTTAAACAAGTGTTTTCTAGTGGATCCTCAATCATTTTTAAAAAATAAAGTGGTTAGTCTGGTCGATGCCTAAATTATAAAATTTAATTCCCCGACGCGTTTTAGTGTAATATAAAATAATATAGAAGCCTTAATGATCAAAATAGGTTCAAAAACACACGACTAAAGTGATTATGCCGTAATTGAGTGAAATTACAAGTAGTTCTAAGCGCTATTATAAAATAATGATCATGAAAATTACTTTAAGATGGAAGAGTTTATAAAACATTAATAAGTATACCTTATAATAAAACCAGATCATGTTTTCGAACCATGAAATGTCGTTTTAGTTCTTAATGTCTCAAAATGAGCTAAAAATATTAAATAAATTTGCTTTCATCATCGTCATAATCATATCCGCACTGCCGGTTGTAATTTTGGAATTTGATTTTTCGCATTGTATTTAAAATTGACTTTAGTTTGAACTAAGGGCTGATTTCAGCGATCATATAAAGAACCGAGTTTAGTAAAACTAAGTTCAGTATAAACGAGTTTAATTATCAGTTGTGATACCGTCCATAAGCTATATATAAGTAATTTTTTATTTTTTTTTGAGTACCAACTTCCGCCAGCGACTCCGTCCGCGCGG
This sequence comes from Calephelis nemesis, assembly GCA_002245505.1. Classification (NCBI taxonomy): domain Eukaryota; kingdom Metazoa; phylum Arthropoda; class Insecta; order Lepidoptera; family Riodinidae; genus Calephelis; species Calephelis nemesis. Next base: position 98,858 of record NJDD01003511.1, read on the forward strand.
ATGTCGGCCTTCGCGTGATAAAACTGAAAAATTATTATTTATTTTTTTCTACGTATTTTTCCAGGATAAAAAGTATCCCATTTTATGCCCAAGATAGTAAGGTATAATTGTACCAAGTTTCATCAAAATCGAACCGTTAGTTTTCACGTGATGCCTGAATATACAGACAGACAGACAAAAATTTGCTATTTATTTTCTCAATATTTTCAATGTACAGAATTGACCCTTCTACAGATTTATTATATGTATATATTAGGCTAACCGTAAAACAGCTACTTTTAAACACCAATATCATAATCCTAAGATTAAAAATGTGCAATAAGCCCCAACAAAACTTGCATCTAATATAACCAGATTCATCACTACAGTTTTTAAAAGAAGAAAACCACATTAAAATCGGTCTATTTGTTCAAAAGTTATGATGCCATAGACAGACACGCCAAACCTATAACACCTCTCAGTTTCCGTAGTGGGTAAAACTGAAAATTGTCGGTTCAAGCACAACAAAATTCTGAGGTTACACACAATATGTGTAGCTCAGTCAAACGTATTTTAGTTATTTAAATAATTTATTACAATATCATTATTTGTTGTCCTGACAAAACAATAAAGACCTTAAGCCGAAGATCCTTAGTTCCTTAGATAGATGCCATAATTGAAAAACCACATTTTGAGTTGCCCGACCCAGGAATCGACACGAGACCTTATGCAGTCAGTTTCAACACTGAAACACGGGACCATAAAGTCGATTAAAAATTATGCATCACGATATCCTGTTCGTGGCTGGTGAAGATCACTTTCCATCAGGTTAACCGTTTCCTCGTTTACTTTAAAAAAAGGATACAGGAGATCCTTATATTAAAATTCCAGTAGTGTCAAAGTAAGTGTTGAACAAACTTGCACATACCGTTAAACAAATTACACGCTAGCAAGGAGTACGTTTAGATTCGGTCATCAAACCTAATAGCATTACTATGTGTAAGGTGGCCACAAGCTTGATTATTCATAGGACAGTCCCAAAAACAATTTCCATATATTTTTTTAAGTTATACAAATTCTAAAGTATTCTAAAGTATCTTCACGCCTATATCCCTGAAGTAGTTGGCAGCGGCACAGCCAAGGCACCTACGACTAGCCGAAGACACTAAGTCCCATAATGTGATAGACCTGGCAAGCCTATCAGCAACAGGGCACATATGCAATCTCGAGCAACAATTTTTTTTATTAGAAAATGGGTAAAACCAAAATTTTTTTATGTTGCCCGAATTGTTTCTTGTTGTTGTTTTGAAATTTGACACATTATTTTTATTAATTTATAGAACTGGTTGGTAAAGAAGCCAATGAATAGGTAGTAGGTAATCAAAGGAAATTAAATTTGTTTGCGGAATATGTGTGTTAAAAATTATTACAAAGCTTTTAAGCTTACTTACATATTTTAACATGTAGTAGTGTGCAAATACAACTAAAAGATATGTGTGTTAAAAATATATTACGAAGTTGTTAAAGCACACTTAGATATTTTAACATGTTTTGGTGTGCAAATACAACTAATACATACATATAAGAATTACACATTATTAAGTTTTTTAAGCATACTTACATATTCTACCACGTTGTGGTATGCAAACATACCTAATACATACATATAAGAATTACACACACATATGTACATAGAAATAAGAGTTACACATTCATTACCGGTCAATTTCAAAATCTATTTTTATTACCGCCCTGGAACATGACAGAAGTGAGCAAAAATACTATATCATGAAAATCGAGACGACGAGTTGGAAAATTCCATTATGTCAGTATGGCTCCAATGTTATTCATTAACAAATTCAGCGCACATCTTTTACATGTTCTCTTGAAAGTTGGTCAGCTTGTAATATGCTATGCAGTACAGGACTAACAGTTTTACTATTTCTACTAAATTATTCCAAAAAGATTCTTGAAACTAATATTTTCAAAAACTGAGAAACAGAATATTTAAAACTGTAAAATATTTATTTTTATGACTTTTAATTGCCTATCCTTATTTTTTTTATTTTAGACACACATAATTTGTGCAAGTAATTCATGTGTTCAGATATACTAGAATGTTTATGTCACAAGTCAAAAGTTGCTAGAACATTCAGCTCAAGATAGATTTCCATGTAGTTATTACATTGCAAACCTAATAACTTCACTAGCTACAAGCGCCCCATGCGTCTTGTTTTAGACAGGATAGTCCCACTCAGATTGTTGATATTAAACTTGTTCATACAGTTAGGCAAATTAAGCACTAACGTAAAGTTTATGTTCAGTACCCAAACGTCATAACTTCAGATTACCTTGACTGGGGTGACCATATGTTTTATTTTAAAAGAGACAGTTCTAGCTAAAATAAAGTAATCATTAATTGGTCTCGCTTGATATAAGTTACAATCATTAACTTCTGTTTTTAAATAAATATAAAAATTTACGCAATAAGCAGAATAGTTAAAAGTTTAAAAATAAATTATATTTTGGTATTGGATAAAGTGAACCTAAAATAATACTTAACAGTTTAAACTACATACTGGTGTATAAATAAGTATCGAGTATCTGAGTATTCGTCAATTTAAAAAAGAAGTAAGTAAGTTCTCTTTGCTAGTTTTTAGTTTGTATATTTGCAACGCGATTGCTCTGTCAATAATGAACGTATTTTGTATACTTTTTCGGAAATTATTTCGTCATTTTCAATTAAAGTTAGGTTGGTGGTTTTGGAGTAATACTTAATAATGCAGATTATTGAATGGGATTGCATAGAGCAATGAATTTGGAATTTGTTTTTGCAGTTTTTCTAGGCTATAATTAAATATTACATACAAGTATTTATTATTAATTTCAGTTATTTTGGCAGTTGTCACGGTCTGTACTATGTCCGTGATTAATAACTATAATAACTCGTACCTTTATCTTTATATATATAATTCTTCTGTGAGTGTGTATGTCACTGAACTCCTTCTAGACGGCTGGACCGATGTTGATGAAAGTTTTTGTGCGTGTTCAAGGGAATTCAAGAATGGTTTAGATTCACAATTTGGTCGCCTCGAAATTTTTTTTTTAATAAATTTTTTAAAAATAAGTCGTTGTTGATTTTGGAATGTTTCACATCGGATCCGACAGACTGCGCTACTGTCGAAGCATTAATGTCAAGCGATACGAAGTTTGCTGGGTCAGCTAGTAGCTTATATAAATATGATCGTTAGCTTATATGATTACACACCAGTATTAATTAATAGACTCTACGTTTATTGACTTTACGCTGAATTCATTTTCACATTCACATAGTACATGGTACTATGGTATGGTTGATGAAGCTTAAATGCGTTACAATTGGTTCCGGTTCGACATCTGATATAGACAGGCATTTACATAATTCAAACATAGCACTACGCTCAAAACACAGATGTTCGTTAACAATATTTTTATCTTCGTATTGCTATAACTCATTATCAAATTCTTTCTAAATATTTTTTTTAGTTTCATAGCTGATAAGACGCAAACAAGAAGTTTGTTTAGCTGAGGCTTACATCAACTCCTCTTATTGGTTTGATTCCGCTAAGTAGAATAGACCATCTGCCTCTCTGCCAGATAGCTTGTAAGAGGTAAGTGTAGGTAGAATAGGTCAACACCACAAAGCCACTAGTAAAGTGCTAAGTAGCAACTTAGCTGGGTAAGGATACACCGTTTTACTTTATCTACCGTCAAAATAAGTCTATCATGTTCCGGTCCAGAGGGTAGAATAGTCGGTATACTTTCACAACTAGCCTTGCGACAGGACAGATATTCACCTGTAACATTTATGGTGCCTATATACCACGGTTGTGTCTTACCATCAGGAGAACTGTGTG
>NJDD01003512.1:1372-12795 GCA_002245505.1 Calephelis nemesis
TCGATATTTTTAACTCAATCCTAATAACTAGGTACATTATGTGAAGATATTTTGTGTAAAGTGAGTTGTGACTTGTGATTTTGCCGCATCATTCCAAGTTAAAGATTACGGTGTTTTTACTGGTCTCAAGTGTTTACATTTTTTACAAAAGGACGTTCGACGTATTATAATTACACCAGTAAACTTTTTAGGTTTACTGATAAGGTAGTGATTTTTAGAAAATTGTGAAATCGGTGAATTTTGTTTAAAATGACCGTGAACGATCATACTTAAATGCCAAATGAAGACATGAATGTGATTTATAACAGATTTCTTAACCTGCTCCTACTGTTTTCTTGCATTTGCATCAGACACAAAAAAACTGTTGATAAATGTTACAAAATTAAGAATTAAGTTGATAAAACAATTTTTGTTTTACTTAATATTTTTTATGCATAATTGCTTTATTTGATAAAAAATTGAGTTGCCCCTAATATTTCTTCTTATTGTTATGTTGTTGTACCTTTCGCGTTTATAAGCGTTTTTTGTAAAAAAAAATAATTGTAAGTTGAATAAACGATATTGTGTTTTTATTTTTATTTTAGTGGCAATTTGTTTTTGTATCAAGAAATTAAAAAGTAATTATATAAAAAAATCTTGTTCCTAGTAGTTTTTATTGCTATACCTACGGGGCGCCATTGTCTCGTAACGTTGTAAGGCTATGGTTGCATAATATATTGTATATTATGTAGTTACAATTCTTCTCTGTGAGTAATATTGTTCTGTGATTTAGAGCAATTTGTGTCAATGACAATGACTGGAGTTTTTGGCGCCATCGAGAGAAAATATGGTCGAAGTTTTTTCATAATTATTGAATTTCGTGTTAATATTGAGTGAAATTTGTCAATTTTGGTGGCATTTTGTACAATTTTGTTAAGTGAAAGAGCGCAAATGAAATAATTACTAAGAAATTGGCGTATCGTGTGTTTCCTCGTTGCCGCCAAATCTCATTACAGAGCTTGTGTAATGAGCCACCGCTTTACCCAAGAGCCTGACATGACTTCCTGACGACTTATGACTGATGACTAATTATAATTAATTGAAAATGATATAAAATTTGATGCAAATTTCTACTTGACTAATGGCTAAATACTAACGTGAAGGCCAAAACCTAAAGAAAGAAAGAAAGAAGATAATGACTGACATATGGAACGTAGTATTACTATTTAATCTGAGCATATGGAGTTTTGGCGCCATCGAGAGAAAAGATGGTTGAAGTTTTTTCATAATTATTGAATTTCGTGTTAATATTGAGTGAAATTAGTCAATTTTGGTGGCATTTTGTACAATTTTGTTCAGTGAAAGAGCACAAATGAAATAATCACTAAGAAATTAGCATATCGTGTATTTCCTCGTTGCCGTGAAATCTCATTACAGAGCTTGTGTAATGAGCCACCGCTTTACCCAAGAGCCTGACATGACTTCCTGACGACTTATGACTAATTATAATTAATTGAAATTGATATACTTAAAATTTGAAGCAAATTTCTACTTGACTAATGGTTAAATATTAACGTGAAGGCCAAAACCTAAAAAAAGAAAGAAAGACTGACATATATTAAAACATAGTTTTTGGCATTATGGAGTTACTTTTCTTTTTGGTTTTTACTTTTTGGTGGCAATTTACGTAGTATTGTATTCTCTTTGGTGGCAATAAGCATAGGGACACGGTATCGAAAAGAAAGTATCGATACTGTACTCATGAGTAGCATCGAAAGAAAAGTATCGTACTCATAAAAGTATCGTACTCATAAAAGTATCGATACCTCAAAGTATCGAGTACTTTTCCTTAACAGGGGGGAATCACTCGGGTGAAACCGCGGGCAACAGCTAGTACAATAATAATAAAAAAAAATGATCTCTAATTAAAACTTTATAAAAAAAGGATAGGCACAAAACAATCTTTAGGCAAACATGAACACATCAAAGTTCCCATTCCTCCTCCGTACAATCACTTTAAAATAAAAGTTTTACGAGCCGTTTTGGCGATAGGCGGTTTCTGATTTTTGTTATGGTACTTCCTGCTTTTGAAAATAAACGTTCCGATGGCACTGACATCGCTGGAATTGATAAATATTCTCGTGCCAACTTGTATAATTTTGGAAAAACAAGTTTCATATCTTCCCACTGTGTCAAAGGATCTAAGGATAGTGGTAAAACCTGTGCAGATAAGTAATATCTTAGTTCATCCTTTATTTCGGGCTGCAATGAAGATGAAGAACTTTGAACAGTGTTGCCACCTCAATTTTTGAATTGGTGCTTTTGAAGACTCCAAAAAAGGGCTAGATCGGGCTCGGAGTGAGTGACTGGTTTGATCACGACACGATTGAACATAAGATCGCAAGTTTTAAATTGGCAATTTTAAGATTTATTCGATACGATACCTGTTGAAAAGTACTTAATGAGTAAAAGTATCGATACCACAAGGTATCGATACTTTTCTCGTGTCCCTAAATAAGCTAAGCAAAAACCAAAAGATTTTACACGCCAGTCGCCACATAAATTGTAAGCATTAATATTTCGAAATGAATAAAGAGCCTTTTGAGTGTTCTTTAGATTCAAGTTTAGTTCTCAAAATGTATCTGTTTAAAAATGTTAAGAATATCAAAGACATAAAAAGTAAAGTAATAGAAGGAAAGTGGAAGTGTGCAGCCATCAATCCAAGTTTGATATTAGATGTGCATCAAGTTGCAGTTGCGGCAAACCGTGCAGCCATCGCCTCAACCAGAAACTGCTTAGTAACAAAGACAATATTTTCCGAAATTCTATTCAACTTATCACTGTCTTCTAACATTACTCAAAGCCTTCAGAAATTTGGAATTACAAATGATAAAAATATTCTTTTGTGTTTCTTTAAACATAATGAAGATCAAGGTGAAGACATCAGTGAAATAGAAGGAGAGCAATGTCCAATAACTGACTTATATCAATTCTCAAATCTTAAGGATATTAAAAGTGTTTATAAATTAAACACTGTGGGTCCTGATGTTGACTTACTTGATGTAATAGTTAGCAGAATAGTTACAAAGGGAATTATATCGTTTTAATGCAAACAGTTAATAGCTTTTATGTGACAAATCAATTAAATTACAAATAAAATTACTAATTAATCTAAATTGATTGATTATCCATTTTTCTACTTTGCATATTACTTTTTACTTCAAAATGGCTTATGACATTGATGTAATTTTTTTACTTAGGATACCACTGAAAACAATGCATGATGTTTAACTTTTTGTTCACTACTATTGAAATTCAAAACAAAAACCAGCCACATACCAAAGGTATAATGAGTCATGTTGGTCACTAGAAATGGAAATGTATTAAAAATGTATCATTCTTAATATCAATATAGTCATTTTCTCCGATTTTGTAAATAATAATTTTGAAAACCAATCCAATATAGGTTGCCAACACCAGTTATCCACCCAATCTGCCAGCACAAGTCTACTGCCACCAACAACTCCAAACAATCCACACAGTTACCAAATGTAGCACCAAGTCCAAGTTTATTCTCACAGGACATAGAATAGAGGATAGGTAACAGTACAATGCATTGAAAGAATGATGGTTCAGGCTGAGCACTATGCTCATCCACGAGGTCTGTTTAAAGTTTTAAAAACTGCAAGGTCAACATCAGTTATTAAAAAAAAACTTCATTTTATAATATGTCATAAGTGGTTGGTCACTATAGTGAAGTCATAATAAATGGATTCTACTCTATTACTATTACTTTTTTGTTTTTGTTAGAACATGCACAAACATTACTATAAAGTAAAGTTAAACTATACATAAGACAGTAAAACACTTAAACACCACAAAATTTATTGTTACACAAGTCTTTCGCAAAGTTATCTTTCCATTTTACCTCTTGGTGAGGAATCTTGGGACCTACCTCTCTCATGTGACCCATGTGTCGATATTCCAACATTGGAGGTATTTATTAATTTTCCAGCTGGACAATTTAAGTTCAGAATTTTAAGCAATAATTTAGCAGATTTTTTCAAACTCATGAAAATGTGTAAAAACATAATCTTCATTTGATCTTGTCATCATACTCATTGTCATCATCTCAGAGCAATAAAATATTTTTTTTTATTTTTTCTGAATGCACGGAGTATTATCCTGATAGTATCCATCTAAACTTGGTATTTTGACATTTAAATCTGTTTTTATCTTTAAATAATCCTAGCAGTGTTTTTCCACAACCTTTTGCTCTTAACAAAAATCTAGGTATGAGACCTCTTCTATAAAAGCTGGGATCTGGTAATTTTTTATTGTCATAGTTGGGCCTCTGGGGAACACCTTTTTTCATTAATATTGAACTTATTTTAGGCAGCACAAATAGTGATTGATACTTATAGTACATATCTACTGTGAAATCTGTTTGAAAATGGTTTTTAAGTAATTTGAATCAGTTTATGTCCCCCTTAGTTGCTAACCTCGCCATGATTTTTGTTTTGGGTGTCTAGAAGTTGCTCAATTTCCTGAGACCTGTCTATAAATATTTATACAGGTGTAAGAAGTAACATATTCTGATGGTTATTTTCTGTAGAAGTGATTACATACATATTTCGACAAGGATTTTATCATGTTTTTTTACTTTCATGGAAAAAGAAATTTGTTTATTTCACTTAGACCATACATGAGGCAACTGTGATACTATATCCTCCTTTGCTGCTACTAGGGTTGTCTTCTTAATACTTTGTATGTTTATGCTGTTTAAAATAATTCATATCATAGAATTATGTCCGTTTTTGTAATATAATTATTATATATTTTACTTTACTATACTTTTACTAACTATATATATGAGTCGTCTGTAATCAAAGGCGGCTATCTACACTTAACAAACTTTTGGTAATCTAAAAAAAACATCTTTTCCTAAACTGTGCTACTTAAGAATAATGTTTAAACTATAATAATACTCTTTGTTTATTTTTCTTACATAGCAACATGCAGATATTGTGATGGAGTTTAAGAATAAGCCACTACTAATGTTTTTTTATTGACAATAGCCGTACTTGATACTAACCTCCAGAAATGGCTAGATTTGATACAAAAAATTTAACAGATAGCCATATTTGAAACTGACATAAAATTTAAGATGGCGACAAATCTTAGGGCTGTCGAAATTTTGAAAGAAAAATTTTGTATGGTTTTTAAATAAAAATAAAATAATATGATGCTATATGAAATTTTGAGAGCCGCTTTATCACAATTAAATCTCAAACAGTCTGATAAACTCGTATTAACATTATGCTCTAAGAACATCAACATTAATTCAATCGTTGGTAATTAATAATAATATAAAACTTTAAAAATCAACAATAAGTTTACGTTACGTTTTAGCCTTGAGAAATACGAAAGGTGTGATTGAACCGTTACAAATTTGACATGTCTATCAGTCCATCTGTATGTCACTATTACCTTATCCCTAAAGTATAAGGATTACACAGGTCAAACTTGGTAAGTAAATGTATTCCGTGAATCACTTTAAGACATATTTCACAAAATAAAAAAAGGGGCTAAAAGCAGTATTATATACAGTATAAATAAAATGTAAAACTTTAAAAATCAACAATAATTAAATCTTTGGAAATCAGTAATAATCAAATCTTAGAAAAAAAATAATAACCAAATCTTAGTAAATCAATTGATAACCAAATTAATAAACTCTTCTTAAATGCTTTTGAACTCCAACAATAATTAAATTTAAATCTAAATTTGGAGATCATTCGATTCATCGAGTCGTCAGCCACCAAAACAAATCGTTTACACTCTTTAGATGTCATTGGCCAAGTCGTTGCGGGTTTAACAATATCCATAACAGCTTGTCTCCAATCACTTACTACAGTACTACTAAACCTAAAATAACAAATGTCTTAGTTATATTTCTTATTGCATCGGGGTGCAATATTTCGTGCTTTTTTAGTTTTTTTTTTTTCAATAATACCAAACTGTTTATCTGCCAGCATAAATTAATGAATGCGGCATAAAAACATTTATTTTGATCAACCCTAACTAGGTATTCGCCTCATTATCTTTCCTATATTTAATTTCCAGTTTTCTGGATTTTCCTGTCGTTTTCTTGCATATTTATTATTTACTGGGGTTAATTGACTTTCCATCTTTAACAATTACGTTGATTTATGTTGCTTTTATTACTTAATTGTTTAAAAAATCATTAAAACTAACTACAAAATTTAACTATTTAAACTGTCGAATACGCGTCTGTGATTGGCTGGTACATTATGATAGCCATTTTTGAAAATGTCACCCTTAAGATTACCGTATTTGTTTCTGTAACGAAAGTTTGGATACGATTTACACATTAAATAGCCATTTTAAAGAATATCAAAACGGTTTTGATTCAAACTTTGCTATGTTGCCACATAAATAACTTAATTTTGCCAATAACGGTAGATAGTCACAGTAGCTAAATGTTTCATACAAATATAACACAGGTGTTAATTTATAATTGAATTTAACTGGTCATTCACTATCACTCAAGGCTGCTATGTGACTGACAAAAGTGTGGTATGTAAAACAATAAGAGCAATATTCTTTCTTTCTTGATCCTTTATTTTTGATTGAAATTGAAAATTACCTTGTCTGATAGAGTGGACTCCATGATGTAAATCACATCATGTTCTGATGGTTCAAGATTAAAAACCTAATGTACTGAAATACAAACTGTACTAATCTATATTTTAACTACATTGCAAATCTACAACTCATATATACACGGCTTAACCAATTTAGATTAGATAGCCAAGAGACAGACATAGGATACTTTTATGTTAGACTGCAAGGAATCTATGAAATAACAACCTTTTAATTTGTCTAATACAAACAGAATGTAAAACAAAGTTCTCCAGAACAGCTAGCAGTTACTAAATCTTTCAAAATCAATTTCATAACCACTATTAACCTTTAAAGTGGCTAAATGATATGGTAATGTCCATTTTACTACTATAATAAAAAAAATATAGTATAAACATAATAATAAACATTCTATTACAAATGTTAACTTTATCTTATCAAAAAGTAATAACTAAAGTGACCCTGAAATTTCATGACACTAAATGGTGTAGTTAGCAATTAAAAGTAGCTAAACATGTCATGTAGTTAACAAACAATATCTGCTCTTATTTTAAGTTCATTAAATAGAGAATGAAATTGTATTTAATGTATTCTTTAGATATGAACATTTTATAATTATTATATAATTTAGCCAATGCTATTAATAAAATGAGCAATACAGTTTAACACTATGATTGCTTTAAGTATATTATGGGAACCATTGTATAAATATATTATTCTTGTCCACACTTATTTCTTATATATTTCCTTACAAACATAGTTCTACTTTTTTTATGGTATCTTCAGGTGATGTCACCGCATGTCCATTAGTCCTAGGATCCATCCAAATTTCATAATCATTTCCACCTGGTGTTGTTTTATCTCCAAAAAAATGTATTTCTTTGAAATCAGTGAGATGCTGAAGACAATAAGTTTTATCCCATCCCTCTGGAAAAACGTCAATACTAATCTGGCCACCAATGGCAAATTTTAATTTGGAGCCCTCAAATTCTATTTGAAGAGCTTTAACAAACTTTTCACGCACTTTATGTTCCATATCATATTTAGAAAACTCGTCTCGTTCAGCCTGTGTACAGGACCGTCCTACAGGGCTGATATTTATCATACTTGTACGGAATTCAATAAAATTACCCCTTTTGGCAGGTAGTTCCAGTTTGGACATATACCCTAGTGCAAAATTGATCACCTTTTGTAGAGTTTGCTCTCCTATATGTTGCAAAATACTCTGTGAAGCCTTCAACTCACCTTGTTGAAAATACATTACACCATTTTCACAAAAAACATAGTCTAACTGTTTCGTTAACTCCTCTCCTCCCAATTGCCAAACAATTTTTGAGTAATCAGAACCGCTAACAACTCCAACATATCCTACTGGTTTCACTTTTTTCAGCAAAAATGTTTTAATTTCCTCCTTAATTACTTGTCGAGGTTCTGTGAGAGTACCATCAACATCAAATAAATATAAGATTTTTCTACGATCTGTCATTGTATTCATAAATTTTTAAAATACGTCTTTGTTGTTGTAAAACAGATAGTGACTAGGCAAGTACAACGCGGGCCACGCCGAGGATTCTGACTTCCAAGGACAAAGTGGCATTTATCAACATTCAATTCAACAGGAATTTCGCCTTGACAAATGACGTTTGACACGTCGGAAGTGATTCCACTTTGCAAAATCATAACAGATTTAAATCTCAAAGTTCCCTAGATTGCAGGGTTTCAACCAAATTCACTAGATTTACAACATAATTCACTCCCAACATAGTCATCTTTACATAATTCTAGTAAATCTGGTATTTTTTTTGTAGTATCAATTTTGATTTCCAACGTGTCAAATGTCAACTGCCTATTCTTTTTTTTCATTTTTGTTAAAAGTTAATTTGCCCCTTTCTGGGGTCGACTAAGACCTTTAGGCCATGCTGCCACGTCTTCCGTATTAATTATTTCGTCATTAGTCACATGTCTTACGTTTATTATTCTTATACAGTCATTAGTCACGTCAGGCTCTTGAGTAAAGTGGCGGTCACTTTATACAAGCTCACTTTGGGAGATTTGGCGGCAGCGAGGAAATTCATGATACACTAATTTCTTCATGATTATTTCATTTGTGCATGTTCACTGAACAAAACTAAACTAAGTCCCACCTAAATTAACTAATTTCAATCAATATAAACATGAAATTCAATAATTATTTAAAGCCCGGTGAAGTTGTAAAAACCGCGAGGTTGGCAACACATTAGTCATTCAAAAAAAATAATTATGAAAAAATACAACCATCTTCATTCACGATGGCCAGGCCAGAGCAACAGATCCATCTTAAAAAAACAGTAGAAAACAGTAAAATTACATTTTCAAAACATTAAATCAACTACATATCACAAAAACCTTCCAATTTATAACAATTATAATAATTACTTTATCGATTTTAATTTTAGTACAGTCAAACAGCTTGTTAAAAGCGCTCATGTAAGCGAAAATATATCACTACAAATGAAATATTAGTTTGTAATAATTCAATCATAATTTTATTAATTTTGTGAATTATGATTTTGTTATTACACAGTTAATAAAATATATTCGTTCATTCTCGTACGCGGACGTAGTTCATTAGGTATAATAATTAATTTATTGTAACAGTCGCTGATTTTAATGTTTTCAAAAAATGTATAAAACCGACGTCAACGTGACGAGAAGGAACAGTCTTGGTGTACGAATGTTTCGGAACGAAACTCTCCAAGAGTGATAGTTGGTGTTAGTGCATTAAAGAATTATTGTAAAAATATATCAGTGTTGTTTTGTGTAACCGCTTATTTCCGACAAAAACACTTTCTTAAACTACCACAGAAATTTTCGTTACGGTGTCAATTACACCCTATATATCGGGATTGTTACGTATTGTAACGTCACATTGCTTACAAAACACGATACCAAACTTGCATGTGTATTTTCTTCCTTTTTAATAGTAAGATTATTAAATAAATTCACAAATTGCACAACGACTCGGTATGACGTGCACGCTATGGGCTCTTAATTAAAACATCTAAATTATAGACACACGTAAATATTGTCACATCGGTACCTGACTCTCTCTCTTTTCTTCTAAGGTACGTAATTTTTATCTGATAAGAACTTCTCGCTCCCACGCTTTGTTGATCTTGTACATTCTAAATCTTTGTTTTTCTTATAATTTTGAACTCAATTACAATTAGGTTAAGACTGGTACCTATTTAATCATAGATCAATCACTTGTAGTTTTATTGATATATTATAATTAAACAAATTTAGTAGGAGCGTTTTTTTTTAAAGTAACGGTCATGACAATTTTTCACAAACTTTTAAGGCAATGTTTTTTCATTGCATATTATATAAATCTTGAGAAGTTATGTCTTAACTAAAATAGTAGCCTCATTACTCAAGGTTTTTTCATAAGATTTTGCAGCAAGGAGGTAATACATCATTGACGATACACTAAAATCTTCTTAATTATTTCGTTTGTGTACTTTCACTGAACAACATTGTACAAAATGCTACCAAAATGAACTAATTTCACTCAATAGAAACACTAAATTTAATAATTACGAAAAATATTACCATTTGTTTTCACAACTTTTCTTTATAAGACGCCATAGTAATGTTGTGTTATATATACTGTATTGTACTTGTATAATATACAGTGTTGCTTACGTTCAGTGTTGCCAATCCCAGTGAATAGAAAAGCATAGATCAATCTTAAAAAAACAGGGGGGTTAGAATGTGCACTTTCGTCTCGGCGCGATCGCGTCGTTTCGCTTGGACGATGCGTTTCGTTTCAAAACGTTATCGTTTTTTATAAATCTAGAACAATCATAACTTGAAGCGATATCGTGTAAACGAAGGGTAATGACCGAATTTGTATGGAAAAACAAAATTTTGTCTATGACGACACGACTTAAAACACGTCAATATCAAATTTTTATTTGTCAATTGTCAGACGTCTAACGTCTATCGCCGACGTCACGTTTTGTTTGGCACGAACGTTCTACGCTTTTTGAGTTTGACATTTATAAGCGGCCCGAAACGAACGTTCGTTTCAAGACGACGGTGGTTCATTCTAACCCCCCAGTACCTAGAAAACAATAAAATTACATTTTCAAAACATTAAATCTACTACATATCTCAAAAACATTTCAATTGGGACATAGAATTAGTTATACAGATGTATAAGTTAATGAAACTACTGCAGCACTACCAGTAGTACTTCTTTAATTAACTCATTTTTTTATAAAGTACATCATTGAAAAAAACAACATAATTATATTATTCAATAAAAATAGGTGACCAAAATTACAGACATTGTTCATTGTTGTGTATTACTCTATCCTGAATATTTTCTATTTCATTGTTTTTGTTAAAATCGTACATCATTTTATTAAAATGTTTCGTATGATTTTCAGTAGCATAAAATGCGTAACATTCGTCTATTTCAGATTTTGTATATAAAACGCCTTTGATTTGTATTAATAACAACACTGGAATAAAAAACAGTAAAAAATCGTACTAAAACAGAAAACAGTATCGTCACATCAAAAACAGTAAATCTACTGTTAAAACAGTAGGGTGGGTAGCACTGCTTACGTTTCTTAACTAGACAGATGACAGATATCAAATCTATGACGTCCTAAAGGTATACCTACCCCTTCAACTGACAGCGGCCATTTTGTAATATATGCGTAAACTGGCAAGGGCCATTTAAAAATCATCGGCTGTTTTGAGTAGTTGCCGAAAATCGTATAATACGT
>NJDD01003512.1:13326-32155 GCA_002245505.1 Calephelis nemesis
AAGCGAATTGTAAAAAATTTATATTGGGCTTCAAGTACGCTCGTTCGTTAAATGAATAGTTTGTGTGCTATCTTGCTCTAATTCTTTCGGACTTAGAATTAGCGGAAAGGAGATAAATATATGTTATATTATTCCAATCAATGTTTAAAGTATGTAGTGTCGTGCTCACCGGCTCCCGGTCAGTTGCCAGTATAGAGTATTTTTTCTATTACCGGGAGCCGGTAAGTTGCCAGTTGAAGGGCTACCTACTTAACTTGGCAGTCAGCTGTTTGACAACTTTAATAGTACCTAGGTGTAGGTAATAGGTATACAAAGTTATAGTAATTTTTATTTTGTATTTTGTAGTAATTACTGATTAGTAGTGTGTATAGCTTCATGTACATGACACGTACCTAGTGATAGTCAATATCAATCATGTTGAAAGGATCAATTGTAATTTTATCGTTGATAATTTGCTTATTCGTGACTAAAACAGTACTATCTGCGACAACAAAAAATGTCCTTTTGCTTTTATGTAAGTTTGTGTTTCTATTGTTTAAATATAAACGTATCGTTTTAATTTATTTTTATTATTTCGTTACTTAAAATGTAAGTAGAGCAACTTCTTTTAGCTATAGGTACATTACGAAAATGTACACTGAGGCATAAAATATAAAGAACTCGCTCTTGCCTTCTGCAAGTGAATGTTGTAATTTACTTTATGTAACTTTGTGTTAAAATAGTAGAAAAATGAAAGTAGTAAAATCTTCAATTCGAAATTTGAAATTTTGCGAAAGATCAGGATAAGAAACCCTCTCGTCTGTAATTTCTTTTACCAATATTCAGTCTTAAATTCAAATGTAAAAAAAATGATACATTCTTTCCATATTTGGCGCATAATATGTAAGTGGTGAAAACTGCATTAAATGCCTTTATGTAGTTTGAAAGATTTAAGCATACTGACAGTGGAATCTGACTTTATTTACATTATACCGTGTAGAGGATTTTACAGGTGTGTCGCTGGTCTATGCCTCGGGTGTTAAGTCCAATGTGCAAGCTTATGGGTTACCTTACACTCCTAACTGGAATATGATAGTGGCAAATATTGAATTATTTTGACCAGGTATTGGCCCTACTATAGGATCCCAGCCGAGCCCAGCCCAGTTGATAGAGACCTTGGGAAGGACTGGTAAATGATTTCCAATACACAAATTCTAAAGTAGAAAATTACTAAGTTCACTCAGTTGTTTTGTGGTGGATTAATTGCAGATTTATATTTCCTCCAATTGTTGTGATATACATAGAAGTATATAAAATCATCCAAGTGAGAAAGATTTGTCAGACAAGCTACAATAATTTATATTTTATACTTACAAAATAAACTAGCTGTTGTGTGTGGATTTTTACATGTTTTATGTTTATACTATCAGACTTATTCGATAGGCGAATGGTTCTAAGTAGACTGTATTTTTTCATTAATATATCTTTTAATTAATGCAACACAAATGTTATGATTACCTACTTTGTAATATTTATTGTGTATAAAATTAGATGTGAAGTTTGTTATTTAGTTTTGGGAATACAAGCTCTTTTGATAGTGCTTAGTAATTTATAAACATCTTAAATCTTCTATTTCCAGCAAGTTGTGCAAAGTTAGAAAGTTGGCCGTGACAAACATTGTCTAATTGATTATTGGCAGCATGAGTAAGATAGGGGGTGGGTCCCTACCTCGGCAAGTTGCTGCACAGCTAAAGTACTTACTTTAGATAAACTCAGCTAGTTTTT
The DNA here is from genome assembly GCA_002245505.1 of Calephelis nemesis. NCBI lineage: Eukaryota > Metazoa > Arthropoda > Insecta > Lepidoptera > Riodinidae > Calephelis > Calephelis nemesis. Next base: position 15,091 of record NJDD01003512.1, read on the forward strand.
TACAAAATGCTTTTGGTGGGATTTCACTTCTTTTTGAAGAAACATGAGTTTCATTATTAATGAAAAGTGTGTCATTTCACTATTATTCTACTAAAATTGTAGATATTTACACACTTTTTTTTGCAAAGCTAAGATAAATTATTGTTTTATGTGTACTATCGACAAAAACAACTTTTAATTTTCCTAGTATATTAGCACACTTATTTATAAGGGTTTTTTAAACTGTGTCTGCAAAATGGACGCTAACTGGGGAGTGACACCAATAGGCGAACTTACTCTAGTTCATTATTTGCATGATTGGATAACTTCCTTTTTAAAAAATTAACCTTTTTTCTAACAAGCCCTATGCTTACACTTATACTACTTTCTAGGGCTTCCTTTTCAGTGTTAAGCTGGTATAGAAAAAACTCAGTTATTTTGCCCCCCTTTTCCTACAAGTCTACCACCAGGTCAACAGATTTACCTAATTATAAAATTAATTAAAAGAAAAGTTATTAAAAAAATTGTTTCATTACCTATGTTTTATAAAATAATCAAGTATTAAGCAGATATCAGAAAAATGGAAAGCAGACCAGTAAAAGACATTCTACATAATGAATTAATTAATAAATTTATACTTATAAATATAGTATAAATATAATAAGTATATTAGATAATACAAAGTTCAGCATTTTTTTGCGTATACACTGTACTAGTGTACATTGGTTGTAGTTTATTTAGGTCACTTATGCAATTGGTGCTTTTTTTGAATGACTAACTTGTTGCTAACCTCGCGGTTTTTACCGAGCTTTGTGGGTCGAGCCGAGTGCTCAGCCCGAGACATCATTATTATAATGGATTGGACTGTTACCTACAATGCCAGCAACAAGAGCTGTCCTGTACCTAGACTTGGTGCTGCGTTCTGGTTACTGGGTGGACTTGATGGAGGAGTAGTGGCAGCTCGTCGCTCGGCGCCGGGCGCAAGAGAGGTCTTCGGCGCCGAGACCGGCGGCGACGGTGTAGTGTGAATATTGTGAATTTGTGTTCGGGTTGGGAGGAGGGAGTATTGCGTTATTGGGTCCGGAGGATCCGATAACATGTGGCGGGATCTTCTTAGATTGGTAGGCGCCTTCACGGCCGGTGTGTAGTCACACGCGGGCGCTAACACCGGGTTCGGGTGGGCAGCCGTTATTTCAAAGTAACGTTCCGATAGTTCTTTGAAATCCTACGCTATCGTGGGTAAATCGAGGTCGCGATGTAGGTCCTCGTTGCAAACGTACCACGGAGCACCCGTGGCAGTTCGCTTGAACCTATTCTGGACTATTTGTAATTTTTTAAAATGGGACGGGAAGGTATGCGTGAAGGCTACACTACCGTAGACTAATATAAATAAAATAAATACCCCTTGGACAAGTCACACAAATTGAATCTAACCCCAAAGTAAGCAAGTTATATGCTTGTGTTATGGGTGTTAGTCAATGATACTAATACATAGAAATACTTAAATAGATAAGCACCAGAATAAATTTAATAAACACCCAGACCCAGAAATGCAGACATCTAAATGTTCATCACACAAATGCCTGCCCCCGTCGGGAATCGAACCCGAGCCTCGCGGTTGATCGGTGTAGTTTGGACTTAGGCGTATACTCTAGCCACTCGACCAACGAGGACGTAATATGGGTCTAACACATGTTTTGTAGTGTCACTTTGTTACGAAGTGACATTTTACTACTTTTATTAACAAGATAATAGAGACGGCTAAGTACGAATTTAACCTTATTTGTGACACGCAAAATATGCGGTTCGAACGACATATTTTTGTCTAGTCTCTCTAGACCCTAGGTATTTTGTTGAATTTTCCCAGGGGATCGCTATGCCGAACATTTTGATGGTAACTGGGCTACAACTGGCTCTCATCCGTTCGCTGGGTTTGATGCCTCGATTAAAGTACACCGCTGCACTTTTATCGGAGTTCACTTCTATACGCCACTTCCTGAAACAGTCGTCCAGGAGAGTGCCCACGTTTCTGAGAAGGTAGCCTATTTGATTACCGCGACGGTGAGATGTATATAGAGCCGTGTCGTCCGCGAACTGCGAAGTTGGCTACGTGGACGCGCGGCGGTCGGGGTACGTCGTTTGTGTACAGGGTGTATAATAAAGGTGAGAGCACCGGGCCCTGCGACACTTCCGCTTCTAGGGGCCTACTGCTAGAGGGAGTCCCTTGTACACGAAAGGCCTTATCGAACGCCTTGGTCACATCGAGGAATATCGCTCCCGTATATAAGGGGAGTCGTCTTCAGGCCGACTAGTATGTGCTCCGTGAGGCGGTGCACTTGATTTGTACATGAATGGGCTGCCAAACCAAATTGCTCATCCATTAACAAATGTTTCTCAATACGACCATCTCAAGGCGGGTGAGAATAAAACGCTCGTATATTTTGCCGAGTGAATTAATAACTGACTGATCGGGCGGTAACTACTCGCGACGTTACGAGGTTTACCCGGTTTATGTATTCCTATGACGGTGGCTTCTTTCCACTCGTCAGAAAACGCACTGCCTGCTAGTAATAAAGGTTTCTAATGTCGTCAGGGAGAGCTAATCTATTTTTAAATAGACTTATTTACGGGACTGTACTAGAGGATGAATCTACTACGGTCTAGACGTGTCTAGTTATAAGAGTAGTGGTGGACTTGCCTTCTTCAACTGTGTTTATTAAGCCAGGGGTTTGTTCGAGGAGCTCGGATTGTAGATATTAGATATTTGTGTTGAGTTTTTTCCAGTTTACAACCTGTTTGGTTTTGGTTACTAATAGGGAGGGATCGTCGGGCCCTAGTTTGAAGACTACGGGCCTGTGATTGGAGTCTAGTTCGTGAAGCACTTCTACGGAGAGTACCTTAAGAGATACGCCGCGTAACAGTGCTAGATCTATCGTACTGGGATTGTGATGGTTACTATGATCATGGTCTATGAAAGGATATCTGGTAGGCTCAGAGGGAGCTACCAGGCTGAGGTCTAACCTGTCGGTAAGCATATCGAATACGAGGCCGTTGGTGTTATTCCGCTAGCCTCGTCAAAATATATTCTTATAGTTAAGGTCGCCTGTTAGGAAAACATTCGCCCATGTTAAAAAGGTTTTCTAAGTGTTTCTCCAACAGGGGCTTGTTGGGGCTTTGATAGGCTGATGCTAGTATGGTAGACCTGTGTCCGGTCAAACCCACCTGTCATACTGACACCTCTAGGTTCTCCAGCTGCGGTGGATCTAGAGGGGTTATCTGTAGACACCTTTTATAATAAATTAAGGTACCGTCCCCTCGGCCTAATCTGTTGTTTGATGTTTCTAACGAGATTATAGTTCGCGTTATTGGGATCGCGCCTACATGCTTTGTACGAGGAGTATGTCAATGTTGTTTGTTTTTACAAACTCCCGTACTTCATCTATTTGCCGAGCTAAGCCGGATGCGTTAAACGACGCTATCGACAGAGAGTAGGGTTTCACTCGTCCGGTTGTCCTATCCATTTAGATTTTGTGACGCACGGGCGGAGTCACTCTAAGTTCCCGGGCGAAGTCCGATACTTCGTCCGGGTCGATGGCGTTAGCCAAATCGGTCATGAGGGCGAGGTCGGCTTCAAACTCACCAGGAGGGGCAGGGTTTCAGGTTGCCTTGGGAGGCATAGGAGTCGCCTTTTGGGGCGGGAGAGTAGCCTTAGCTACGGGTCTGGTGGCTATGCTTGGAGGCTTACCCCAACCATTTGCTGGTGGTGGAGGTGGTGGAGCGAGAGGTAGCGACAGTAGCGCTGGTATCTCAGAGTGAGATGTCGGCTTGTTTACTGTGTGATGAGAGGCCTTAGCGTCCTGGGGGTGCCTATTTTGGCGCGCAGGTCGCGGGCGAGGCACACGTCTGCCTTAGGACGATGGCCGGCGGTCTCGCAGTTCACGCAACTAACCGGCTCGGCCGGCGGGGCCAAGCTTAATTGGTCGTGTTTAGGACGGGTACAGTTTTCTGTACACTTCGTGGTCTCCTAGGCACTTGACGCACCTGGGACGCGCGTTACAGAAACGGGCCGAGTGCCCGTAATTTTAGCAGTTATGACACTGTCCTGGGACACCACTAGAGTAGGGTCTCTCTATAGACAGGTTGGAGAGGCCTAGAATGCAGGTGATATTGAATATCGTCTTACCTGCTTCTGTATTGTCTAGTACGACTAGGATCATGTTGTACTGACGTTTGCTGCGCATGTTGTACATACGATGTACATTGCGCACAGGGAAGTTTTTAGGTAGAAGGTCCATCTTGATCTCAACGACCGGAAGTTCCTTTGGAAGTTGACTCGACTTGCAATTGGCGTTCGTTGACTTACGCTTCGCTCCCTGAGAATGGACATAAAGCGGCGGTGGTCAGTAGTCGTTGGAACGACTACTTTGATGCCCTCGCTTGTACATCGAGCGTGGGTACATTGAATGTTTTTGGCGTGAAGCGCCCGGGATAAATAATTCTACTTGGTCTTTTCGGGGACAATTATTGGGGGGATTTTTGAGCTCGGAGACTGCATCTCGACGTCGCTCTGAGAGATAGGCTAAGTGGCCGGGGTGGGGATTTGATTTGCCACAGCCTGTCTGTTGACGGCAGGTGGCGAGGTGAGTGGCGAATTATACTCCTGGGAGGGCTGGGAAGTAGTGGTCGCGCGAATTTTGCGCTTGCGTGACCGTTTACATTTAGTTCCCCGGACTTCGGTGAAGCCGTCATCCGAGGCCGATTCATGAGCGGTGCTCATGTGCTCGTCCGCCAAATAGACTAGGAGGAATCGGCGTAGATATAAACAATGTTTTTTTTTTTAAATCTCTATGTTTATTTATTTGCCTTCAGTAGTGTACATATTAGATCTTACATTCTATACATAGTGCTTAACTACTATACCAATGATTGGCCTGCAAATATAATATAATTATTTTAAAAGACGTTAAATTAACCCACATTAACAGTATTATTAAATGTTGTATAGAGGATTCAAACAAAATATTAAGTACTTAAACATTATGTTTTTCTTTAATATATTTTTCATGGGTCGAAAGTAACCAAGTTTGAGATTTTCCGAACTTTTAAAAATTCATATCTTTAAAAATATTAACTTTATCGTGAAAAGTCATAGGATATTTTTTATTGGTATTTCAAAAAAGAATATAAAAAATTAACCGGTTGAATAATAACAATTCCTTGCAATTGCTTAAACAATTTTGGTTTAAACAATATGGCACCGGGTCGCGCCATGGCAACATGCATTTAAATCATTAGGAGGGCAACTTGAAGAGGATCGCATAAAAAAATTGAGGTGGAATAGTTTTCGGTACTCATGCGCCGATTCCTCCTAGTCTAAAAGTGGTGTCCGAGTTAAGTTACGAGTAAAAAGTCCGAGACGAGTAAAGTTTTCATACAAATAATTTACAGAGACGATAACGAGTTTAGAAAACTTGACAATAGAGGTGGGTCAGGGCAAGGTCAGGGTACGTCCGACGATATTATGTCGGAGTTGCATCATTTATATCCGGCCTAAAAGATCTGCATCCAGGCACCGTGTCCTTCGGACCCATATGGATTACGGAATCGATGAACTCGATGACTGGACCTGGAATGGTTAAAAGGTACGGAACCGCGCACACGAGCTGCACGCAAGTGATTTAAGTTTTTTTAAACTTTTAACCGACATCAAAAGAGAAGGTTCTGTGCGTATTTTATTGTTTTATTTATATTTATGCACTTTCTTCCTCAATTATTTTTTTAGTTTAAAGGTTTGGTTTACTTCTGAAATAGTCTATTTCTTCGTTGATAATATTTTAATCATAATTTTTTTGGAGTGGTTTAACGCGCTAGGTGGATTGAAGAGACAAATGTCGAACAGGCGCCGCGATCCACGTGGCGCAAAGTTATGGCTTCCCCGATCCCCATCCCCGCAAACGGCAGTTCCCTCCGGACCTGCGTCACCCGCACACCATACTCCCAATTTTGAAACATAGCAAATATTATAGCATTGCATGTAGTAATAGCATAGCATAGTGCTGCGGTACTGTTGGATCGATATTTGCATTTGGGTAGGATGTGCATCCAACCGTTAGATAAATGTTGCGGGTCCGAGGATTTGCATCCATCCGGACCTACACATCTCTACTTGACAAGCCGTAAACTCATGGTTAGGGCCCTGGGGAATAATCTTTATAAATACATAGCAGTTTTATTATGTATTATTCATTCATTCATTTTGTTCAATGAGTGTAATAATATACTTACAGATTCCGTACTACAACGTCGATTTTGACAGCCAACAGTAATGTTTTACGTCATAATTGGCGATTTAAAAAAGTTAATGTTTGCTAGCGAATTTAATATTGTTGGACAATTTGCCATTTAAAAAAAACAAATTAAGCATAAAACTGCTTTTGTGATATGATTTTTGGTGATAAATATAGGAATAGATTAACAATCAAACATTGATATCTCAAAATTGACGAAACAAATTGGTGCGGCCAATATTCTTTATGGAATTGGCAGACAAAAAAATCTTAGACTGTTTTAATCGTCATTTTCTACATACGAGTGTCTCAGATTAGTGGAGGAAGTGTGGCAAAAAAATAATGTTTATTTTACTAAACAAAAGAACTACGTAGGTTCTTCACAATTTACAAATCACAACTGTGTTTAGCTAAGAAATTAATGTATCGTTTATTTTCTCCGTGCTATTTTTTTTATGTATCACTTATAATTTATTATTTTATAAATAGCCTACCGATTTCGCTTATGACAGCATCCCCACTAGATTTGGAAACGGTGGTAGTTTACGGTAGATAGGGTTAAATTTAATTATAGTTAAGAAATGTTTGGTAACGGCAACGAGTGGCTAGCGTACACACCTAACTACATCGAGCAACCGCGAAGCTCGGGTTCGATTCCCGACGGGGGTAGGCATTTGTGTGATGAACATTTAGGTGTCCGCATTTCCGGGTCTGGGTGTTTATTAAATTTATTCTAGTACCTATTTAAGTATTTCTGTGTACTAGTATCGTTGACTAACACCCATAACACAAGCATATAATTTACCTACATTGGGGTTAGATTCAATTTGTGTGACTTGTCCAGAGATATTTATTTATTTATTTTATAAAGAATTAAAGTGGTTACAAATATAAATAAATTGCTTAAGAATTAAAATATATGTAATCAAATAATATATATTTTTATGAACATTAAATTATTTGCACACATGCTAGAAAATGTTGACATACTTAAATATTTTTGTAACATTTCATTAACAGCCATATTCCGCAAACAAATGATTTTCATTTTTATTTTCATTTTTTTTCTCGCCAAGGCTGTCCAAGCAAATTTTACGAAGCCATCTTTACTTTTACTTTGATGCCTCGTTGGCCTATGATGCGAATGAGAAAGCTGAACTCTTAGCCTTTTTTTTGCTACCAGCTACAACACGCCGCCAACCATCCAGTGGTGTAAAGTGACTGCCAGAACCGTGACTAGAGAAGAAACGTCCACGTTCGGTGGCTGACCGCAGACTCTATCCTTGCGAGCGCCCTGTACTTGTCTTTCCAATTTCTCCACCGGAGCATTATTTGATTTTTCTAGCCATTCTTTCACACGGCTTGGTTGCTCCTCTTCACCATTGGAGCTCTCGGCTGAGTCGTCGCCACTGTCGGCGGCGCGCGCCTTGTCCTATTTAATCTGATCAAGGCGAGAAATGCACCTATTTCTTTTGACTTGGGCGCGGCAAACTTCTCTTAGGTCTCCAACCGGCGAACTTTTTCTTGTCAGCCCTTGACCGACAAGACAGTGTGCGCTTCATGGTTTTTTTTTCACCTCCGGCGCAGATGCCGCTGTCTTTAGTATTCTTAGTACAGTTTCCATTCATTCTATTTTATCGTATATTCTACTCGCACATACTGTGTCTTTCTTTCACGCTTTTCACGTTCGTTCTGTACGGATGGGACTTCCTTTATTTATAAATGGGGTAAGTAAGTTTGACGTGCTTCATTTTATTTACATTTTATATACATGGCTAACATTTTTTCCTTAATTTCTTTAGCTTTTTAATGCTTTGGAAAAATATACAATTAAAAAAAATGTATCTTCACGCCCATATCCCCGAAGAGGTAGGCATAGGTACAACCGAGGCACCCACGACTAGCCGAAGACACAAAGTCCCACAATGTGATAGGTGGCAAGCCTATCGCCAACCGGGCACATTTCCAATCCTGACCAACATTTTGTAATTAGAAAATCGAAAAAATCAAATTTTCTATTTGTTGGCCGACCCGGGATTCGAACCCGGGACCTCATGCAGTCAAGTCCAACACCCGGACCGCTAGACCACAGAGGCGATACAATTATTTATTAAGAGTGAAGTCCCAAATTTGAAAATTTTAGTCTGATGGCTCGGAGCCCAATCAACTTTAGAAACCACTGATTAAGACTGTTGATTTAGGTACGGCCAATATTAATAATCAATCCTAATCCAAAACTTGCTGTCCAAGATTGATATTTTGATCCATTTTTATGTTATCGCTTGCCAATAACATATCTGTGGACAGGATAAATATGGCAATTTGGTATAGGATAGGCCGGCGGATACGCAGCTATCTAGGTTGCTTGAAATCCATCTTTAGAGAAATATTATAAACATTGGCCGATAATTGAAACACTGAGTAATTAACCACGTCAATGAAATTAATGAACTATTTATGATAAAATGAAAATATATAGGTATGTAAGTAATAAAAAAAAATATACTTAAAATTTTCCTATTTACACCTATAACTGACTTAACGGATAAAACGTTGTTAAGTTATTTCAATACTGTAGAGTGTAGTTACCTATTCAGTACCTGAGCCCTTACCATGAGTTTACGGCCTGTCAAGTTTACTATACTCGCTACCGTCTCTGTAAATTATTTGTATGAAAACTTTGAACAGCGCCTCCTATTGGTAACTAAGAGAAACACATTTTTAGACCAAAAGTGTCATAGATTTCGATACGTAACTTACTGAACGTAATCTATACAAACTCATGGTAAAGGCTCTGTTACTTTTTCCACTGGGCTTGTTTTTTTATAGTGTCAGGTTTCAAACGAAACTGTGAAATTCGAGGCAGATTAGATGGTTGTACAAGATATATCTTAATGAGTAATCATAAGGAACCAACACAAGAGCTGAGCTGCAAATGATCTGATGACCTTGAAAGACGGGACAGATTTCCAGAAACTTATGACAGTGTCTTTATGGTGGCAGGAATAGTTATGGCAGTGAACTCTTACCCGGGGAAGTTGCCGTACAGCACTCTACCACTGACAACCTTTGCTCGCCTCTTACGAGCTGCTTGGTAGATAAGCAATTAGCCTATTCTACATATAAGTCCGATACCAAACTCTTTCCTGTAGTTATAAGAACGAAAAAAACAATTAATCAAATCGTTCGAGTTGTTTTCAAGTTTTAAGCTTACCAACACATTTTGCGATACGTTATTATTTATGTATATGGAAGATCATTTTCTTACACAATGCAAAACGTTTCATATCTACATATTTGATTGAATACAATTATTAGAAAATTTGAGGTAAGAAACACACCAGCCATAAACAGACGCTAAAAACTACAGTCAAATGTCAATTTCAAAGTAGACATGTTGACACTCACAAACAAAAGTATACATTTACTAAAAATATATATTAATGGAACAGTCTCCAAACCATACACTTAATATAAAGAGATAGTTTGGGGACTGTCCCCAAACAATGCGTTGTACATACATAATACATATAAATTACGTGTCACGTTGTTTTACTATTTTAAAACCGATTTCAATCAAACTTACACATCGTGTGCAGTTTGACCTAACTTGAATGATAGGATAACTTACATCTCAATTTACCGCTGGCGAAGCCGTAGGTAACAGCTAATATTTTATAATATAAAAATGTAAATAAGAAAAAAAACATTTTCGTAAATTTTTAACACACATATTCACAGGTTAAACATTAGATTACCCCAGGCCATAGTCTACTTGCGAACTAAATTTTGTACAAATAATCACGATCGTTTTATAAAATTTGTTGAAATAAACTTTTCCTACCCAGTACCATAGTACCAGTACGTGGAAGTTTGAGATTACTACTTACTTATGTATTTTAAATAACTGTTATGTTTTTCTTCACCAGCGGATGACGGTGGTTTCGAAGTTGGTGCATATCTCAATAAAATATGTCAAACACCGAATATTGATGCTCTAGCAAGAAAGAGTGTTATTTTTAATAATGCATTCACGTCTGTTAGCAGTTGCTCTCCAAGGTAATAATCATTTTCACATTTTTATTTTTATGTAACAAAAATAATGTACTTACATTTTTTTTTACAAAAAGCTTTGCAAAAACCTTACTTTGGTTTGTCCACAAGCTTAACTGCCTCCCGTTATCACTACGTATTATTAAGCTATTTAATAAAAACTCTGCACTTATGGCTACGTTTCGTCGCTTATAGTTATACCGCATAATAACCCAGATAAGGATATTAGTATTAGCATTTTTAGCTTAGTATGAGCTGGCAATACTTTACAATTTCAATATTTTCATTTTTACACAATTTCATTTTCACACAATTTCATTTTTCTTGGTAATACCATTTTTAGTATTCTTAGCTGGAACGTGTATATTTTTTTCTATTAACTTTTAAATTTTCGTCCGTAGCTTGTTAGTCCATACGCGATTATGAATAACTAAATAAATATCTCTAGACAAGTCACACACATTGAATCTAACCCCAATGTAAGCAAATTATATGCTTGTGTTATGTGTGTTAGTCAACGATACTAATACATAGAAATACTTAAATAGGTACTAGAATAAATTTAATAAACACCCAGACCCGGAAATGCGGACACCTAACTGTTCATCACACAAATGCCTGCCCCCGTCGGGAATCGAACCCGAGCCTCGCGGTTGCTCGATGTAGTTATGCGTGTACGTTAGCCACTCGACCAACGAGGCGGTCAAATTATGTACTCAGAAAGCGCATTATAACGATTTAAAAGAATAGGGAAATGCACCTTGTATTTTAAGATGACAAATTTAGCTAAATTTGCTCTTAATTTCTTACTGACTTTTTCAATATGGTTAGCCCAATTAAATCTCTCGTCAACTACGAGACCCAAATATTTGTAGAAAGCTACTTGTTCCAATTTATCACAGTTACACATCATACACGATGCAGATATATTAATTGGCTATAACGAGGCATGCATCGTCTGTATATTGATACACCGGACTAATCTTGATGACATTTTGCACGTCATTTGCATATGTCAGATAATGCAGAGGTCCTAGTACTGATCCTTGTGCTGTTCCTTGGATTTCTGATATTACATCACTAAATTCTTTTCCTATTTTGACTTGATATTTTCTGTCTTTTAAGTAGTCACAGCACTGTTTTAGGAATGGTCCACGGACGCCTACATTGTCTGGCCTTGGAATATTCATCATGTTTCAATGTATCGAATGCCTTACTAAAGTCTATAAATAAGAGTATTACTTGTTGCTTTTCATTTAAGTAGTTGTTAATTTCATCTGTAAACTTTGTAAAATGTGATGCGTGTACATAATATTGTAGGACGTGTAGTTGTTTCTGACTGCAAATATATTTCTCGATTGTTTTGTCAATAACCAGTAGTATCGTCATGACTGTAGGATCCGTTTTTATGAATGGGTCTAACAATTCCAATTTTTAACTCTTTTGGATAATTTTTGATTTGCACACTAACATTTATTAATTTGGCAATTGTACGCCTCATTTTACTACACAGAGACTTTATAACAATGCATGGAATGCAATCAACACCAGGTGCTTTATTTGAATTTAATTCTTTTATTATTTAAGAAATAGTATTAACAAGGTCACTGTTACAATTTGGGTTTTTTAAACATTTTTATCAAACTCCATTGCAAAATTGTTTGTTATCATCTTAATCGTATTATTTATTATTTGTTTTCAGATGTGATTAATTATACAAAATATTATCCAAAAAATATTCACTGTTTGTGTGTTTGGTACGTTCTGGCACCACCAATCATGCGAAAATCGCCCTGATGAAAGTAGCAGGCATTTACAAGTACTCACACACAAGTTTGTCTCTAATCGCCTGTGTGGTCTAGCGGTCCAGTTGTTGGACTTGACCGCATGGGATCCCGGGTTCAACTCCCGGGTCGGGAAAAAAAAAGAATATCGGGTTTTTCCAATTTTCAAAAAAAAAAACGTTGCTCGGGATTGAATATGTGCCCGGTTGGCGATATGCTTACCATATGTTTGACATTGTGGGACTTAGTGTCTTCGGCTAGTCGTGGTTGTCTTGGTTGTGCCTATGCCTACCTCTTCAGGGATGTGGGCTTGAAGATACTTTACTTTACTCTATTGTCTCACGTAAAACATATTTTATTGTCCTGTAAGAGGTTACTGCAAAAGCCACTCTACCAACGCATGTGTTTACCTTATGTAGGTACACAATTTCCATATAAGAAATGATTACACTTGAATTATGAGGATTGCACTTATTTCCCGATAATAACCGACCAAAATAGATGACGTTATAAACGAATGGCATTTTTGGGTATTGTTTTCAATTTCTTTCTTGGACTGGTAAGGTATGAGTAGATATTGTTGACACTTGACTGACACAACTCAAGCACAATCTGCTAACTTTTTAGTAAAATCAATTGGCGTAAATTGTCTACATATTTTTAGTCGTGCTGCACTTTTGACGGGTACTCCGAGCCACCAAAATGGAATGTATGGACTTCATCACAGTATACATCATTTCAACTCATTTGATAATGTAACCAGTTTACCTAATAAATTGCGTGAACATAAAATATTTACAGGTAAGAAGTAAGCTTTAAAAAACAGGTGTTATAAGTTTGATGTGTTTATGCGTGTGTGCTAGCATGCGTGCATGTGTATGTGAGCGTCAGCGTGACGCATACTGAATATTTTTTTTATTACAGTACGTTTTCTATTTAGTATTTTCTATAGCCTGTTCAATGAATGTGCTGAAAAATATATAAAATTTTATATGTCGGTAGCGCTTTTGGCAGTGATGGAAGGTACAACGCGGATTTGGACACAAAAATGCAGTTTTTTTGTGATAGCAACACCCCATAAGAACTTCTTTATTAACAATTCTTTATACAAAGTAACTCTAAAACTATTTGAATTAATTCAATAAATTCATTTCAATTCAATGAAAATTAATTGTAGGATATGTATAAATTTAAACTACGATTTTATATCTTTTAATTAAGTATCAAAATTCTTATAATAGGGAATAAATTCAAGATTCTTATAATACCAAAATAAAGCGACTGTTAAAAGTCCCGTAGTTTGATAATAAAATAATCTATTTCAGATATTTATATTTTTCAAATACTTATTATTATCAAGATACAGACGAATTGCTATCTTTAAAAAAAAATACTTCGCCTTAACATCAATGCAATCGCACCATATTATTATGTTGCGCGTATGCTCAGATGTACTTAGTAGTTGCACTTAGACCACGTGTATTTACCAGCGATGTGACTTATCAAAAATACAAGTATTTCAAATAAAGATACCAGATATAAAATACGTATTTTTATCTTGTATCTAAAATACTTTTCTGGAAAGTATTTTGTATCTTGTATTTAAATACTTTTTTTTAGTATCTTAGTATTTTAAAGATACTTACTTTTTCTGTTAAGATACTTTAAAAAGAAGAGATACAAAATGTATGCGCTGAACTGAAAGTACCGTTAATAATGAGAGACTTGAAACATGGCGAACGGTAGAACGGAAGAGGTTTTACAAATTTCATCGGAACGTAGGAAGCTTTGTCTATTATATCAATAAAATAAAAAACATTCTTATAATATTAAAATTAAAATAATCAGTAAACTTGACACAAAACCAACATGTAATAGCCAAGAATCATTTCGATCTCGTCAGCTTTCAAATAACAAAAAACGCATCAAAATCCCTCCATCCGCTGAAAAACGACGATGCCACAGACGAAAAATTTATAATACCCCTCGTTTTCCGTCGGTGGTTAAAAGTACAACACCGGTTTCCGAGCTCTGCTCCAGTTTTTTTTTTTGAATGACTAGTTTGTTGCTAATCTCGCGATTTTATGCAACTTCACCGAGCTTTGCTCTGCTCCAGTAGACCGACTCTTTTCTTTGAGGGCATGATCATGAGGCCTCATCGATGAAAAAACAGTGACAAAGTGCTTAAAGAGCTAGTTTTACTTATCTTACTTGAATTTTAAATTATTATTCTTGTGATCTGTAATAATGACCTATAACAAAAAAACTTAAATGTAAATGTTATCTTCTTACAAAAGTAATGTATTTTTATAAAGTATTTATTGTGAGATACGTATTTTGTATCTAGTATTTCAAATACTTTTCTCGAAAGTATTTTGTATCAGGTATCTGAAATACTTATCTGAAAAGAACTTAGAATTTTGTATTTCAGATACTCCGTACAAGGTGTTTTGTATATCACTGGTATTTACTATCACTAAACATTCTTTGAGTGTAGTGTTTTTTAAATAAGTAACGATGTGATATTGTTCTCATGTAAGTGACTAATGTCTTAATGAGAGATAAAGATCTTTAAACCGAAACCAAAAGATGTCGACCTTAGGCAGATTTGGGGAAAAGGCGGGCACTGTACCATCCCCAGAAGGTTTTATTTTTGTGCGCAAAGAAAAAGAAAGTACCTGATAAAGATAATTGATTTTATTTCCGTCTGCCTATCTGCTGTGTTCTTCACCAGAATGAAACCCTTGGTACCTCCAAAATATCTATCTTTGTACCTGTTACCACTAACTATAAGGATTTTTTTTATATTTGTCGTCAAAAATAAAGTAACGTTGCCGACGTCTGATTGCAAAACAATCCAAATTTAATACACTTATTTATAGTTTATTTATTTATCATAATCATTGATTATTTTTGTCGCATCTTCTTTTGGTGATTCAGTAGCAAACAATTGATCCTTTAGCTTCAATCCAATGGGGGCAAGTGATCTTGCCGGCCATGGGACCAATCCACTGTGTGCCAAATTCGTGGTTTAGTCTCTCGCAAACTAGGCCGATGCAAGAAGAATCGTCGCCTTACATCTAAAGGCAATTTATCCAGGAAATCTTCTATCAAGTTATTCAGAAACTCTTGCTTTCCCCCGTCAACAAGTTAGCCAAAAATAATGAGGCACAATGCTGTCTTTGAGCATATCTGCCCACACCTTGATGAACCAGCGATGTTGATCAGCACATTGCCTGAATTTCTTTTGAAGTTTCAGCTCAAGTCTCTCCGGGTACTACATAAATCTACATTCATATTGTATATCAGCTATGTCCATCTTTTATCATTCATTCTTTCTACATGACCTAACCAGCTCTTGCTCTTTCTTATTTTTAACACCAAAATTTTTTATAACACCACTCTTACTTTATATTTTAAATAGTAAGAAGTAACCAACAAAGAAACGCACAAACCTTAACATCAAAAGTTATAATTATTATTTGCGCATATTTAATGTCGCACAGTTTCCAGCTTGATAACGATTAATGTCATGTAATCAGAATTGTCGCATTTTTATAGTACTGGCATAAGCTTGAACTAAACTTGAACTTGTGCTAGTCGTACCAGCATTTCTATAAAACTTTAGCACTACTTAAAATTAAAATGTCCCCGTGTTGGTCAATTTCTTTGTGACGAATAAACATCTAACTTTAAATTGATTATTAATAGGGCTATCACCAACAAGACCATTGGTGGTAGAGTGCTGTCCGGCAACTTGCCTAGGTAAAGATTCACCACCTTACAGAGGTTGGTGTAGCCGGTAGACTTAAACGGTTGGCCTAACACTCCAGCCACAAGACAGTGATGCAGCTATGATATCCATAGTGTCTGTGTCACGGTTGTCTCATACGATCTGAAGACGAAGCCGTGTCATTATTTGCAGTCTTACCAAACAAAAAACACAACGTCCTATTCTAGTATGTAAAATCAACCTACACATTAAAAATATAATCACTTGATGCATTATTTGCCGAAATATCGGCAATTACGGTATATATGTGATATGCGATATATTTACTCTTTATCTAAAAATCGAAAATGCAACTTAAGAAACGCAATAAGTATATACCTTTTGAAGTTATACTTCTTTTGGCGCGTTAGGAAAAAATGATGAGGGTAAATTTTTACGATGCGCGCGCACACCGTCACGAAAAACCGACATGATGAAGTTAGCTATAGATAACATTTTAGTTTTTCAAAAAAAGGTACCAACAAAGTAAAAGTAAGGACATCTACGTATGTTTGCGTGAGAACTGACAACTGTATTCACAATATTTCTTTATTTCTATGGTTAGTGTCATTTTGTCTACAAATGTAAAATAAGGCAAAAGATAAAATTTTTAAAAAGATTTTTATCTTATTACACCAAAGAAGTATAACTTCTAACGCGTGTACATAAGTACACACACAATTATTTTTTTTAAACATATTTTTCACATAGAAGTTTATTTACTTTCGTCGAATAAGGAGTAAAAAATTATTTAAGTTTTTATCGCTCGCTATGGTTAGTTACCTTCGTATGTGGTGTGTAAAGAAATAATAAAAAAATCCAAGTATCCACTCTTCATTAGACTCCTTATTGTGCTCGAGTCATGAATGAATTAAAACGTATTTAACCAACATGGGTCCGTAGAGTTAAACAAAACTAACAATCTGCAATATTATAATATCTTTAACGGCTCCATTTGACTACGTGTAAAATCAGTACCCAGTAGCAAAACCTTTGTTAGTAATTACCGCTTGACACCGATGTGGCATAGACATTATCGGTTTCTGGCATGTTTCGACAGGAATGTTTGCCCATGCCTCACAAAAAGCTTCATTAAGTTCATCTAAGTTGTTGTACGATAAGTGGCTACTTTTTTCTTGATATCGTGCCAAAGGTGCTCGTTTGGGTTAAGGTCTGGCTATTTGCTGGCC
>NJDD01003512.1:32322-47347 GCA_002245505.1 Calephelis nemesis
CGTGCCAAAGGTGCTCGATTGGGTTGAGGTGCGGGCTATTTGCGGGCCAATCTAGCACCGATACTGACTGACTGGTAAGAAACGACTTGACTGAACGGGCGGTATGTTTCGGGTGGTTATCATGCTGAAACGTCCATATAATAGGAAGATGCTCCTCAGCATAGGAAAAAATACAAAAATGCCTTATTAAAACATTATAATAATCAACGGAAAATAGAATAATAAACATGATAAATCACAGTAATCAAAATTATATTATGTCGATAACAACGCGTACAAATTTAAATTGCAATAACTTGTCTCATGTATCGATTTAAAGCATAACTAATTCAAATAATTATTATAATTCTTAATTGCAATAATCAGTCTTATTATATCTTTAACTTTAGTAACAAAAACAAGAAATATAACAAGACCATCTATTGAAAAAAAGGATGATTCTTCGAGGACAAAGTAATCGTTGAATTTTGATACATTACTATAATTAGGATACTTTCCATACCTAAAATTTTGCATTCTGACTGTACTAACATTGCTTAAAAAAGTTGCCGGGCAAACGCCACTCAAAATAATAACAATGGACGTGGTCGTTTCACCCGAATCGGGCGAAACTCGGCGGGGCAAGCGCCTGCTAAGCCTACACATATAACACAAGTCAAGTTTGTGCTCTAAATAATTGAGCAAAAAGATTATTTCCTTTGTACATAAGGCAACTTATGTTTTTTACTTCATCTCGGAATGTTTGAATTGAGGAGGTGGATAAGGTACACCCTTAGGGTACACCACTTAGTACGCTGAGAGAACTATTTGATGGTGACTTTGGTGCTTTAGTCAGATTGCGTATTGAATTAAGTCCAGAAACCCAACAAAAAATATCGAATTTTTGACTTACGTTCTATAATACTCCGCCGACCCCACGTTTATAGATAGTTCTTCAAAAATAATAAAGAGGTCCTTCAGTCCTTTCCTAGGATAGTCCTTTTTTCTTTCTAAACTGAATAGTTTGCGTGAGAGATAGTTTTGAACAGGTAAAATGTGTGTAATTTCCCTCCTCCCTCTGTAATTTCTAAAATAAGAGAATGATAAAACTAAAAAAAAATTATGATGTACTTTACCGTGTAAACTTCCACCGAAAATTGGTTTGAACGAGGTCTAGTAAGTTTTTTGACGTGACAATGTCTTAAATTAGGTTGCGGCTCGGAGTCACTCATGAAAAAGTGTAACGCCCGGTAACGTTACGATGAGTCACCGAACGAGAGAGAGGCCCGCCGGAGCGGCGAATGCCTTGCGTCTCTCTCCCACTCTTTAATAATATTCATATCAATAAAATATTCTACCGAGAAAAAGACGTTGTCACGTGAAATCTTCGCCCGTAAAACCGACTTTACAGGCAACCATTTTTTTAAATACATCGTAAATCGTAAACCGCAAAGTACCTTCCATTCAATCTACTTAATTGTAAAAAAACTTAAATTTAAACATTATCCTTATACAAAAATCCTAAACCATAATTTTATAATAGTCTGTAATAGATCCCTAATAATAAAATGTATTAAATCAAATTTTCAACGAACTATAAATGGGCAAGTCCGACAAGCACTTAGCCGTTTATTAATTTTTTAAAGCGACTAGGCATCTCCGTTATCGGGGCCTTCTTTTCTTGCTTTACCACGCACACCCACTTTCGTTTTGGGCTATTGTGGAAGACAACAATCTGAAGAGCAAAATTACAAACGATCATATGTGAAAAAAGGAAAATATTTACAGGAATAATTGGCAAAAAACATGTTGGTCCTAGCAGCGTGTACAAGTTTGACTACGAGCAGACGGAGGAGAACAACCACATCAACCAAGTTGGTCGGAACATCACACATATGAAACTCCTCGTCCGCGAGTTTCTCACCGCCGCTAACAAGGATAACAAGTTAGTAATACGGCCTTGTAGCTATTGTTAGGGTTCCGTAACGAAAGGCCAAAAACAGCACTCAGAGGTTCTTCATGTCTGTCTGTTCGTCCGATCGTATTGCACAACCACTTCTCTCTCTGGCATGCCGAGGATGCATGTGATTTCATCACGATGAAAGAAAAACTGAAATACGGGCAAGACTGACGGACACAATTTTTATTCAAATAAACAGAACCAGTATTGAACGATTCAGATAATATCGTATTTTTATTTTTTTAGCACTTGCCCTGTGCGTGGGATAAATTTCTATAAATTTTAAAGAAAAAAAAAATTTCGCCCCAGACAGGATTTGAACCTGTAACCTTTCATCTCAAGCCGACGAATGCTCTAACCGATTGAGCTACTGAGGATTCAAGTCCCGTGGCGAAATTTTTAATTCCTTTCTAACCCGTTAACGCGGGTAGTTATGGCCTATAGATACACAATTCTGAGTACCCACACCAAATGAGTTCATCACAGATGAAATTCACATTTTTAGAATGGCCATAACTTTCGTTTCTTACATTTTATGTACGATGTACTTACGAAAGGTTACAGGTCCAAATCCTGTCTGGGGCGAAATTTTTTCTTTCTTTAAATTTTATAGAGATTCAGATAACATTTGACGGATAAGATTTCCCGCTTAACACACCTCTGACAAATGACCTGGTAGAATTACTTTATCTCATTTGAATGAAAACAATGTTTTTACGTTTCAGACCATTTTTCCTGTTAGTTGGTTTCCATGACCCTCACCGTTGTGGACACACCGAGCCCCAGTTTGGACCGTTCTGTGAACGTTTCGGGTCCGGAGAGGCTGGCATGGGAACCATTCCCGATTGGAAACCTTGGTACTATCAGTGGGATGAAGTACAGCTGCCCTACCATATACAGGTACTATAGTTTGACTGTATTGCTGTAGAGGATTATTATATTTGCTATCGTCTGCGCTTGGTAAAATTCAAAAATACCTATTCATGTTTGTAATTGAAAGTACTGTTTTACGTATCACTTACAAACTTGTTTAATATACAGAGCCACTGGAAATAGGACGTATTCCTGTTTGGGCGTTATAGATGAGGTCGAAAGCAATAGATTTAGTCGTGTAACATAGTGTTCAAAACTTTACGCTTTTCGAGTTATTGAAGGTTTTGTAATTTTGGAGAAAAAATACCGTTTGGGCGAATAAAAATTCAAATAAAAAATGTACTTCTTAAATGACATTCTGTGTATCCATAAGAAATAATAAAATGGCCAAAAACTACAAGGATATTCAAAATGCCTTTTATTTAGTATTAGAGGTCTACCTATAAATAAGTTTAAAAAATGTATCATACGGTCTCAGAGTATTTGGAAGATGAACATGCTTGGGGATAGAAGTTTCAATCTCCCACTGCAATTTATAATGTGATTTGTTGTACCTTTTATTTAAGTCAAAGTAAGTTTGTAATTTCTATTTTTAATATAGTTTATATTGTAATTATTATTATTGAAAAAAGACAAGCCCGCTGAGTTTCTTTCGCCGGATCTTCTTAGTGTGTGGCCGCGTTCCGATTCGGTGGTAGTTTAAAAAAAATGTAGACGCCCACAAATACCACTTGTATAGTTCAAGTGAATAAAAATATTTCTGATTCTGATTTACAATTTTGGTTATTTTTATGCTCTTCTCTAAAAGACATGACATTACTTTTCTTTAAAAAAATCTTTGGAACCAAATGTGCAAAAAATTTTAAAACATGCATCTAACCAGCTTTCCGTGGAGGTATTAAACTTACAAATAGCTCAAGCATGCATAAAAAAACGACTCGTCAAAGGGACAAGTCATTTTAGTATAAGCTACAAGGTTCATATGTCTTTGTAAGTGGTCATTTGGCGGTAGGAAACAAATAATTATGTTCATGCCCTCTAACTCTCAAAGTTGAGAATTTTGAGATTGATTCTTCTTAAGCCTTCTGTAACATTTTCATTGACTCCGAACACGAAGCTCCATTAGCAATGCAAAATTTAAGACAAACTCTTTTTTCGATGTATTTGTCCATTATGAAATTCGCAACACACACTAAATATGACTAAAAGTAATAAAAAGCAGCACTTTATTTAATATAAATAACAGATGCAACTCCGCGCCAAAATGGAAAACAGTTTTGCTAATCTAACAACAAAAAAAAATGTTTAAATTTGGACAAATCTATTCCCGATACTTTTTGACAGAATGTATAGGTATTAGAAAAGTCATCCAATAAATGCAAAGCCTCTTGGACGTAATAAAAATTGTATTTAAGAATAAAACATTAAACAACAAATATTTTACAAACACTCAGTCAATATGTATTTATTTCCATGAGTTTTTTTGTAAATCGATCAAAAACTAAAGGTGAGCTTAGCTCTACATGTGGTAGTTAATCCTCTATATTATCCAATCCATATAAAGCTAAGGTTTGCTACCTATTCACATAAACATGATTTAATTAAAGTAATACATTCTATGAAAAACACAAAGGCCTAGGCTACGAAAATATTAGCAACTGTAATATCCAAACCTCTCTACTATATAACTAATTTATGCTGAATCCTGAATAATCTTAATATAATAATCACAAAGCCTTTATTTAAATAGCTAAGCGTAGTGAAACTGCGAAAACCAACCGAAACTGCGAATTAGTTCGTTGCTTAAAAAGCAAATACTTCTGACATACACAATTATAGACGTGCACCTTTATTTCCAGTTAGTTCCCAATAGTTACTTACTTAATTTTAACATATTAAAAAGACAGAATTTGGGGATGTAGTAGATGCATATTTTGACTCGGTAAAAAATGTAAAGTTGAACATTTGAACAGTAAAAAGTATCCAATTTATGTATTTTGAGATTTGCTTTACTGTATTTGATTTTATTTCTCAAAAAATTTGTTAACAAACCTAAGAAAACCATTACCTCAAATTATCTTTTAAATAAATGCGGTGTACTACAAGGTAGTGTTTTAAGGCCATTACTTTTTATCTATGTAATCGATCTACCTTATGCTATATTAGTTTCTGATGACATCAAATGTAAAAGTAAATTTGTCTTGAAAGAAAAAAACATCTAAAACGTTATCCAAAGATAAAAGATCCTGATAAAAGAAAAGTATTGATGACGAAAAAATTAAAACCTTTGTTTGTTTTGCTCTTTTCTTTAAACACTTTGTGTGTTTGGTGGTATTTTTGCAGCAAGGTTCATTTCTTTCTTTAACTCTGTCATAGTACCATTCGATTGTAAACATGGTACATAGTCTAGCCAGGCTTTCTTCTAACTTTAAATAGAGGCTTTCATCTGCTCAACTTACCTTTCGTCACCACTTGCATAGCTTTGCACTTCCACATACCTCTTTTGTGACATCCACCACGCTAACTTTTAAAATATTCCTGCAATTATCCACGTTTATGTCCGGTAGGCAAACACTATCCAGCCTATCTTGGACTTGACTTTTAAACATGATTGGGACTTAAAACTTTTCACTTATATTTATCTTAAGCCCTCCAAATGGAACAAGCACTTGTCAATATCTCCAGACCAGACCCTTACATCAGCTAGTAACCACATAGTAGTCCGTGGTAAGAGTTGGGCTCCTGTACGCTCTCGTGTCCATTAAACACTTCAGGAGGGGACTATAAACAAAAATCAATAATTTTCCATGTATTTCTGATACACTAAGGCCCAATTTCACCAACATCGTCTTTATCTGAGAATAGCTATATCAGTACTAAAGTTATCTCTCGTATAACTCAACTTACGTTTCACGAGCTCTATTCTCCGTATATCAATTCTCGGATTAACTATTCTGTAATTCTGTGGCATCTTCTAGCGTATAATACGGCCAAAGTATGAACGCTATTCCTTATAAGCATAACGGTCCATTAGCGTTTATTTTACTTTAGTAGGTTTATCATACGTCATTTCTTGCTTGTCCGTTGTGAATTAATGTCAGTAAAATAGATTAATGATTAGAATTTGAACCGACTTGTGAGATGATGTACTGTTTTATATTTTATTTTGTTAGGTGATGTAATTTCTGTTACTATTATTACTTAATATTTAAATATTTAGTTAGTTTATAATTAAAATGTTTTTTTTTTTGTGTAGTGTCCTACTCACCTTTTTTTATGATATTGGAAGGCAAACAAGCAGATAGATTTCTCGATGGTAAGAAATTCACGCCGCCTAGAGACACCATAAGTGGTAATGGTGCGTTGCCAACCTTAAGGGTCGGTTGTTAGGCCTCGAGCAAAAGTAAGTTTACCGGCTTCCTTACCTTCCAAAAAGGAACACGTCATGACGTTGTGGCGGCAGGAATAGGTAAGGCGGTGGTACCAATCCGGGCGAGTCGCTGATAAACTCTACCACCTAGTCAGTTGTCACGGTGTTAGTGACGGTGAGCCTATGCTCGCCTTTTACGAGCTGCCTGGCAAGGAAGGCAGATGGTCTATTCCACAAAGGAGCCCAGACCAACACGGTAAAACGAACTATTTTAAAATCACCTTATACCTATTATCTTATACCTTTAAACAAGCAATTCTTGTATATATATATAATCTCGGAATCTCGGAATCGGCTCCAACGATTTTCATGAAATTTAGTATATAGGGGGTTTCGGGGGCGATAAATCGATCTAGCTAGGAATCATTTTTAGAAAATGTGATATTCGTGTTTTATTGTTGTTCTTAAGTAACGAAGTCCGTTGTTAAGTAACGAAGTCAATGATTGTTTGCTTTGAGGTTAGACTTTTTAAATTTCCGTACTTAAATATAATTTCCAAAAAACACAATTTATAAAAAAACAAAAAAAAATACCGAGGTCATCCAGGTACTGTATATTTTAATATGTGACATTTAATTTGTACTAACGAAGAATAGACTGCTACTTTTGATAAACGAAATCTTAAGTATTCGTCATCGCAACAATTAATGTGATCTTATTTTGTCTTTCAACCTTTAAATTCTTCGTCTTCACTATCACTGTCGGAAATATAATAATAGTTTTTTTTAAAAACATGATACCTTACAAAGTTACACAATATCTCTTGCTAATTATTGTTTAAAGACAATAAACGAACACAAAATCACAATTCACAATGGGGAGTCCACAGCTGTTAAACATTAGGCAGCCATTTTTATCCCTAGTATAAGTCCTTATTCTCTCAAAATTGGCGGGATAACTCTTATCTCCAGTATAACTTCTTAGTCTATGAATAAACAGTTGGTGAATCGTAAATATGGCTATCTAATAGTAAATTGCATATTTATACTTGAAATAAAACTTATACCAGTTTGGTAAAATTGGCTCTTAGTCAGGTCACAAGTTCTGTCACACAATAAAAACTTTTCAAATAAAAATGCTAGTAATAAAAATGTTTCTTAATTTAAATTCAGAATCTTTCATGAAAATAAGTAGGTAAGTATATTTTTGGAGTTTTGGCGCCATCGAGAGAAAAGATGGTCGCAGTTTTTTCATAATTATTGAATTTCGTGTTGATATTGAGTGAAATTAGTCAATTTTGGTGGCATTTTGTACAATTTTGTTCAGTGAAAGTGCACAAATGAAATAATCATGACGAAATTAGCGTATCATGTATTTCCTCGTTGCCGCCAAACGTCCTTACATGAGCTTGTGTAAGAGGCCGCCGCTTTACCCAAGAGCCTGACATGACTTACTGACGACTTATCAATAATGGCTAATTATATTTGATTAAAATTGATGTAAAATTTGATGCAAATTTCTGCTTGATGAATGGCAAAATACTAACGTGTAGGCCAAAACTTAAAAAAAAAAGTATATTTTTTCTAGTTTGACGTATTATTAAATAATAAAAATATAGACTGAACCCTAAAAAAAGACAGTGGTGGTAATTCTGCTGTTCACAAACTAAACTAATTTAAGATGCATGCTATCTTTCTCAAATGAAACAAAAACAAAAGAGATGGCACGTTTTAGATACGTCAGATTAGTCCGAACATGTCAAATTGCGATGCTTTTAATCGACGTTTTCCGAGTAATAGTTTAAACGTCTGTAGAAATGACGTGTACGGTCTAATCTGACAGCGCTAAAAGTGTTTTGTCTCTTTCTGTTTGACTGAATACTTAGGACTACGAGCTTGTCGCAGAAAAACAGGATGTTGCTTGGATGCGCGCCTAATGGACATGAGACTAAAGAGATCCCGCTTTTTCTTGAAGCAGTACGCAAAATATTTTGTCGTAGAAGAGAGCTACAACAAATAAAATGATAAAGTGTGCACTGCGTCACAGCAGTGACGAAACAGGCCACTATATTCCGCATGTCCAGCTAGGTCATTTCCTATACTCAGTCATGGTTTGGTTAGGAGTCTCAAATGTCTATAAGTTCAAACATTGTGATATTACAAGGTTTTTTTCTACACGTAAGTACACAAAACGCTTACTAGCTAACTCACTCCTTTATCACGAAAGTGCTTAAGATTAAATCAAAACTTGATCAGGCAAATATTATGACCACTTACGTACAAAGCGATTCAACCATATCCCTTATTTTTATTATGAAAATGTTATGTACCAGTTATAAATAATTTATTATATTTATGACTTCTAAAAGGCGGTTGGGGCTGTAAGTCAACTGATCGGGGTGTCAGTTGGCTTAAAAAGCAGCCCGGGACGTGAGGCAGCATAGCTTGGTGTGACCCCATGCTGCTATCGTCAAAGTGATGCCATCAGAAGGGGTAGGCTTCTGAGCGGATGAGCCTTCGGGCAGGTGTAAGGAGACAGAATACAGCCCTGGCATAAACCTCGTTTTGTGTGTAATGCTTGTGATTGTTGACCGGTTTATATACATATATTTCATGTTTAAACACACACACACACCTTAATATGAAACTGTTAATTAAATCAACTGTATAAAATTCACCCAAAATGCGCGGCCATTATGAATTGGCGCAAAATTGCTGGAATCCATTAAATAAATTCGTTTAAGAGGAATTGCTAAAAGTTGCAGTTTTTGACTTGCTAAGTATGCCGAGTTCGAGTCAGCATTTGAAGATTATCAAAAATAGTGGAGCGACGATCCCTCACATTCTCTTTAGATTAAGATACATAATATCATGACATGAAAATATGTATCTAGCTATTTGAAATTTTACAAAGGACAATGTAAGTGGTACATACAAGTGTAATGAAATCAAAAATATGAAATAAAATTTGACAAGTTGACGATTCTCATATTCCAGAAGGTTTCTATTTCATTTCATTCCAGAATCATTTTATAGACATGACACCAAAAAATAACAAATAAGGATTATATTTTGAAAACGATTACAATACTGGTAAATAAGAAAACAATTGAGACTCATTAAAATACCATTATCTTTACCCATGCAATCCTAATGAAATAAGTGGCATAACTTATATTAGCCTCTCAGTCAATCTTGGAGAAGACAATACGAAATTAAACGAAAATTCTGGCAATAACAGTACATAGGAATATTTTATCAAATAAATCTTGACATCGAAATAAAAAAAAATCGTATTAACTAAACACCATATAAATGGTAAAGAAATGAAGCATTATTTGTAGTTATTTGGTCACTAACCTGTGAGTATAGTTATCTTGAAAGGCTGAATAAAACGACCTGTAACACCAAATAAATACAGTTCTCGAGAAATTATTTATCATAGTTACTTTGTTTCTTATTAAATTTATAGACTGTAAAACATAAAAGACACCATTTCTCCCTCTTGATAAGAAATCACTATTAGTAGCCATACTCTTTAATTTATAAAAAGATCTAATTATTCGATCTTTTAAATCATCTATAGGTTCAAATTTTGTAAAATAAACATCATTCTTTACACAATACATATACAGGAAAAAAATTAACGGCGTGAGGTCTGGTTACCTCGCAGGCCACCCTGATGGTACAGGACGGCCAGTACATTGTTGTCCAAACATTTCAAATAAGCGCTCGCTAGTAGGAAGTGCTCCATACAATTTTTTGGTAGAAAATAAAAAAGGTAAAGTGCAGATCAATAAAGAAAGAGAGAACACAATAAGTAAAAAAATATTGAAAATATTGAAAATTTCATAAAACTGCTTCTAAACATTTAAAAGATACATCTTGTTCAAGCCACATAGGACGTACTGTAAGTAAATCTCTAAAAGAAAATTTACTACTTGCAGATCTTACAATTTTTTTTAAATATTTTAAAATGTCTGTGTTCTAAAATTAAGATACTGGAAAACTTGAAAAAGAGAAGTGGGTATGTTGGAAAACGTAAAAATGGGATAAATGAGAGTGCTCCGGCTAGTGTGCCCAAGAAACATTGAAATATTGAGATAAGAAAACGAAAGAAAAAATCCTACTGATTGAAAGAAGTTATTGTTACAATTATAAGTAATGATATGTTTCGTTGATTCGTTCATGTTGTATGAATGGTAGATAAAAAAATGACAGTACAGAGATAAATTGCGAAAGTGGATGACATTCCATGGCTAATTTAACCCAGGGCCAACTCTTGCCACCACAGTCACCACAACCAGCTTCTTTGTATGAAAAAAGTAATGAATGTGAATGTGGACGCGAACTGGCGAAATCGTCTTATTTTGATTATTTTAACTATTTAAAAAAACACTTGATATTTTGGCTACAACTTACAATGCTACTGATGGATTACAATATCAGTTAATTTAAAACTAGATCTAGAACATTTTATATTTTCCATTAAACCACAAACAAACTCCACTAAATGGACGCGTGCATTTTTTGTTATGCTGTCATTTACACGGTGTATATCTCTGGCTACTTCTTCGGAGAGGCTGGCGTGAAAACCCTTTTTGTTTAATTTATGTCATCATCCCTAATTTTTTTTTAAATAATAAACTCACGTCTTAAACAATCCTAGCTCTGTGCCAGACGGCTCAGTCAGATGGCTTCGCCAGCAACTGCTGTTCTGACTGAGAATCATGAGCTCAGGTCACTTGATCATTTATGTTTCGGCCACCTGGACGCCGATCGTTCATCTCTTGTTTACCACCATTAAGGAGATCCGTCTACAGTGAACAGTTACCATTCTAGAGCCCCGGAGGGGTGCGGTGCCTCATGGCTGGCCCACAGTTAACGTTAATGTATGATATCCACAGGACACAGAGGCTGCCCGACGTGACATCGCGGCCCAGTACACGACGATGTCAAGACTTGATCAAGGTCATATTTCTGTATCTATTATTCATATATGTAAGCATATATCTATGAAGGTATCAGTGTTCGTCATTATCTTCTTTAGGTTTAGTGGGTAAGCCTTAAAGTAAAACAATTTATCTGTGTTTGAAACGTCCCTCGTAGGTATATTTCCGTGAGAAAGCTTGTCTGCTTGTTTATGTTATGTATACTAGTTACGTACATAATGGTACCTGTGTAATAAATATAAAAATGTATAGATTATTTATTTTACAAATAAGTCAAAGGCGTCCTAATTATTGTAACATATTGTAATGTGCTGTTTCAAATAAGAAAGCGGTTTATCATTTCAGGCGTGGGCCTGGTCCTCCTGGAGCTGGAGCGGGCGGGCCGTGCGAACGATACGCTAGTAGTCTACACCTCCGATAACGGCATACCCTTCCCCGCGGGCAGGACCAACTTCTACGACCCTGGCCTTAGAGAACCCCTTATCGTTTACTCGCCGGACCCCAAAGCAAGAAGGAACGAGGCTTCCTATGCCATGGTCAGCTTGCTGGACATCTTTCCTACAGTTCTGGATTGGTTTGGCATTGAGGAAAATGACGATATTAGTAATGAAATCTGGAAAGATGATCTCCCTAAGAGCTTTCTTCCTGTATTGAAAAAAGGTAAGACTTCTTTAATAACTTAATTTCGTTGTCATTACATTCGTAAAGACGAGTCTTATTCATTATTTTATTTTATTTTATTTAATAGAATTGAAAACGTTACGAAAGTTGCGTAGCACCAAGTCTATTGCGTTTTTTAGATTGAATATTTTGTGTGTTCGATGGAGTGCCACAGACGACGGTCCAGACCTTTGAATGTCGTTAAATTACGAGAGTTGATCAATAAGTTTGTGGCCTTACTAAGATAACAAAATATATTTAATAAAAAATATTTTTATTTTCAACATAATCACCGTTAAGTGCAATGCGTTAAAATCCGTAGGTACACCGTAAATGTAAGGCAAGTAGATACCAATGTACAACTTAATGGGAATGAGCTGGACCTTGTTTGATAAAAAAATGCAATGGCGCTCGTACATGTATAAACGGTTGGTGAAACCGATGTTGAAATCGCTAGAATGGTTTATTTTAGTTATTTTCACAGCATCATGTCTGCTAAAGTAAATACTATATTAATTTTACACAAGAGATTCATTAGGGCAATTCATAACCATGGCCCAAGAGTTTCCCTTAAAGAAAAATTCAAAGAACTCAAAATCTAGACTGTGTCAATACAAGAAATAAAAATAATATTGCAGTGCATAAAAATAATATTGCAGTGCATAAAAATAATATTGCAGTGCATAAAAATAATATTGCAGTGCATAAAAATAAATTTAAGAAATGTGTTAAATGTACATTATATGGAAAAGGTTATTATGCCATTGCTGAATATTTGGAAGATAAGAACGCTTGGGATTAATTGCTTCTCATGCTAATCTCTTAAAAATATAATGTTTAATTACTTTAATTATTTATTACAGCTTTAATACAGCGGGGTTGCCTTTTTTCTATACAATATATAGAAAAAAGGCAACCCCGCTGATTTTTTGGCGGATTTTCTCAGTGTTTCGCGTCCTGATCCTATAGTAGATTTATTGTTACATAAACGCGTCACAAGTGCATCTTGTAACGTTAACTTGAAATAAAATATTTAGATTTTTATGTAATATTTTCGAGGTATATCAGGTCAAGATTACCAAATTGACATCAACTTTAATATCTAAGGTGGCGGATGGTTGCCGATTTGAAAACATTGACACTAGTATAATTTTGAAGTCACATCAGGTTGTTAATTACAAATTTGGTATCCGTTTTAAAATCCAAAAAAAGTCGATGGTAGTTGTTTCGAAAATGTTGACATAAGTATTATTTTCAGTACACAGGGCTTTCTCAAATTAGGTAACGATATTTCAGCCATGGGCTCGGAATGCGTGTCTGATCACGTAAAAATAAAATAAAAAAATCTAAAACGAAAAATAAATAAAAGACCAAAAATATTTAATGTCGATAAAACGCTTGGGGTCGACGAACGCTGTCAGCTGATAACAGTGTACGAATACGCTCGCCGTGACTCTGTAATCCAACGACGCGTAGGTACATACCTACTAATGTAATATTTACCTTTAGGTTAGAAATTTTGATTGATAACTTCAGGGGCTCTACCATGGACGCTTAAATCAGTATTATTTCCATCTTGCTAAATGTCTGCCTTTATAAGCAACTTTATGGTATACGTCATAAGGTTGTCTTTCTCGACTGACAATTAGTATTGCTGAAATAGTACTGTTTTAAGAGCTTATGGTAACCCTGGTATAGACAATAACAACTAGGTATTTCATGTTAGATTGTTTAAAAAAAAATAACTTCCTAGGTACCTACCTGCCTAACAATTTTTAATCAAAATCGTAATCGGTTAAAATAACTTAACATCTAGGTCTAGTTGGTATGTTATTGTTAGTTTAATACCTAGGTACAACAACTGTTACTAAGTCATGAAAAACTAAGTATTTAAACACAGCTTGAATAAAAATAACATTTTACCTACATTTCTGAGGGCATTTTGCTTGTAGTTATTTAAATTGTATAAATAAAAAATTTCTTTAATAACAAACAATTACCATTCATAAAAATTGAATAGGTAGTTTTATTAATTAGGTAGGTACTTTTGATCGGCTCGCTGCGCGGCGGCAAAAACGTAAGTAGATCGATGTTACTACACGAAACGTGTGTTAGATGTCTCCAAGGCCATGGAACAAGTCGCAACTTGCAAGGAACGACCGAGCGATGTTTAGGGCCGCCACACATCACAAAGTTCATAGGTGACATACATGCGGATTCCCTTTTGCACAATCCCGTTTCAGAATTTCGAAACTAAATTTTCGCCCCTACAAATCTACTCAAATTCCATACGAAAAAGTTCCAGATGTAGGTTTTCATAGATTTTTATAAATCTCATAGATGTTTAAAATATTTTGAAAAGGAATTCCGTAACAAAGTTACAAAGATTTGCTTTGTAATACCTGCCAAACAAATCCAAGGAAGTTGAGTGAATTTGTAAGGGTGAATTTTCGTTTCGATTTCTTCGAAACGGAATTCCTTAAACGACCTTTGGCTGTGTGTAGCGGCCCTTATTCCCCGATCCTGCTATTTACACATTATTATTTTTAAATTAGACCAAATTCAAATTGACCAACTGGTCAGTCGACGTTTGGTTGCGGATGAGGTGTGTTAATTTTTTTTATTGTGAATGCTGAATTTATGTTACATGATGTGTTCTTGAGTAATTACCTTTCCAATAGCGAACTTTTTCACAAGTGGTAGTGGTATACCTGGGTAAATAAACTAAACTACATTCTACAGTATTTTTTATGACGTTTTTTAAAACTACTTTCTAATGATTTTTTGACTAAAAATAATGTTTCTTTGGCAAATAAAACTACGTCTTATGTAAAAGGCACAGTCATCAGGAGTGTTTTTAAAGAGATATTTAACTTTTAAAAATAAAACAAAGATGGAAATGACGCCAATGGGATGGAACTGATATATTGATATCTGGAAATGACAAAACATGACTGGTAATGACTCTCATTAAGACCCTTAGATATTAAATAGATCAGAAATTAATATTTCAAATAAAACTTTAATTTTCATACAATGATTTAAACATTCTTTGGAAAAATCAGTCATTGACACATAAAAATTTTTTCGCTAATCAATAAAAAACAGTTACAAGTAGACTTTTACAACTTCGATAACAATAGCATTAAATCAACACACTGTTACAAGTAATTTCACTATTATAATAATAATAAACATCACAATTTGTATTTATTTATTTATTAATACTAAC
>NJDD01003512.1:52210-71594 GCA_002245505.1 Calephelis nemesis
CCCGCCGCCCTGCCCACACCCGGGGGGTGCGCCGACCTCGGCTATTATTGAAAACGATAGAAAATTGTCATTCTTATTCGAACCATGTTTTAGAATTAATTAAACGATTGACATTTTTATTCAAATGTGATAATTTGCTGAAGTCCCCTGTGTTACCCCCCACCCCTTTTTTTATTTGATTTGTTACTTTGTACAGCAAAACACAAACGTTAACAAAAAATATTGATATGTTCTTTAACGAGAACGGTATCAGTTCGTCCCGGCGTAGTCTGTAACCCTGAAGTCTGTATCACGAGCTCTTAAGGGAACCTAACTTTCGCACGTATACATATACATAGTTTGAAGTGAGAAGAAATGACCGAAATACAGTTGTGCCTGACAGTACAACTGTATTTCGGTTATTTCTTTCACTTGAAAATATGTCAGGCCAACACCTACCAATCAAATCAGTTTCACTGATAGTAGAATGCTGTTCGGCAACTTTCCCGGGTAGGCAACCACCGCCTTATATATTTCTGCCGCTACAATGGAATGGGAAGGTCCGAAGACTAGCTGCAGCCGGCCGACTGACTTTGAGGGCCTAACTCCCCGGCCTCAGGGCAGCGACGCAACTTAACATGTATGGTGTCTCTTGCCGCGAATAAAGCCGTGTGATTGTACGGTGTGTTATCGCATAAAAAACAAATTGAATCAATCTGGTCACTAAACAATCAGTAATAAGTATTTGAAGAAACGATCATTGAAAAGACACCAATCCAATTAATAAATACTAAAATAAATAAAATGAAGTTGCGTCGTGATTTTATTTATAAAACAAGAATTACAAGTTTTTTTATATAAAATAAATAATAATAATATGAAATTGGAAAATTTGACAATCCCAAGCTTCCTAGGAGTCCGCGGCGGCGGGTTGATCGGGTATATTGAAACACCTTATATTGCTTTAGTTGAACAACAACCTTTATTAGTA
Source organism: Calephelis nemesis (assembly GCA_002245505.1). NCBI lineage: Eukaryota > Metazoa > Arthropoda > Insecta > Lepidoptera > Riodinidae > Calephelis > Calephelis nemesis. Next base: position 53,181 of record NJDD01003512.1, read on the forward strand.
CCCTGGTTAATATATACATTAAAGGAAATCATGTCATACCACGTTTAAAAATTACACATTGCCATCTGTACTTGAAAATAAGGTACTAACAATTAGTACTTGTAATAAAATATTTAACATTAATAATGTTTCTATAAACTCCCACAAAATTTAACGGTTTTTGGACTTGAGACGTTAGCCACCTGTTGGGATCGTCGTACGGTAGAAAAAAAATATTTTTATGTTACTCACTTGGTATACACGGTGAAGAGAGTGACCGCGTCCTTCGACACATCATAAGGTCTAAAATCTAAGAATTTTTAACCGTCAACAAACGTAGGAGGTTCTGAGGTTCTCAATCCGACATGTATACTTTTGGTTATAGAGTTTGAATGGACAAATAAGTTAGTTTTGTGGCAATTTAGTCAATGTATTTTGAGTATGTATTTTTAACATATTTAATTGTTTACATAGGCGACATAATATTGAAATTAAAAAAGAAATAAAAGTAATATTGAACCTAAAGTTAGCCACCGTGCTTAATACAACTGAAGCATTTTACGAATATCGCTTGAGAGGAAAAGTCTCATTTACTAGATTAGCACTATGTGTATGAACCACGATTTGAACTTTATATTGTTCTCCTATCGGCACACCGTCGTCTACCGTGCGGCAGACGACGTCGTCGTAGCATATTTAGGGGCCCTACCATGAACGCTTATAGCAGTATTATTTCCATCTTGATAAATGTTCGGTTTTATAAGCAACTTTATGGCATACGTCATAAGGTTGTCTTTCTCCGATGACATTTAGTATTATTGAAATAACACTGTTTTAAGAGCTTATGGTAACCCCCCAGGTTGTACATCTTCGGGGATACAGGCGTGAATATATTAACTTACTTTTAATTAATTTCTTAAGCAGGGTTTACATAAGTTTTTAAAAGATTTAAGTTTGGTTTCGCGCCAGACGAGACCCGCAACGCGGCACGTGCCAACGTCTGGTTCCTGCGAACTACCGTTTCGTTGTTGTTACCATTACTTGCTAAGCGGTGTCGATGAATACACGGCTATGTACTTCAACTCCCTATGAAGGGAATTTAGGCCATGAAACCATACATGTTAGATGCTCGAGTTTCTAAATAGCACATGAGACCGTCAGTACGCTAACACCAGTAGGTGTAACTTCGGAAACATTCAAATTTTAATCGAACGTAATTCTTGCACTCGTTCCTATGATAAGACGCCCCAACTCGGAATACGAGCCGAGCCTCCTTGATTAAATTATAAATAAATATAAGTCATAGGTATCTAAGTTCAACACGTTTCGTACACAAATGTGACAAAACTCTGACCCGCAACACATTTTTGACCGCCTTGTTGGTCGAGTTGCTAGCGTACACGCCTCACCACACTGACCAACCGCGAGGCTCGGGTTCGATTCCCGACGGGGGCAGGCATTTGAGTGATGAACATTTAGATGTCTGCATTTCCGGGTCTGGGTGTTTATTAAATGTATTCTGGTATCTATTTAAGTATTTCTATGTAATAGTATCGTTGACTAACACCCATAACATAAGCAAACAATTTGCTTACTTTGGGGTTAGATTCAATTTGTGTGACTAGTCTAGGGATATTTTTTTTTTATTTCTAGAAATATTTTCTATTGCACCAACAATCAACATTAATCTGTATCTTTAAGTTTATATTTCCTCTGACCGAATCTCTTCAATAAATAACCAAACCAACGCAATTACTTTTGTACGTTTCCCGTCATGTGTTTGTATTCTGTACCATTTTGTGGCCCATCACTGTACAGACGCTAAACGACAAACGTCACAACTTTATACTCTGAAGTTCTCGACTCTGCGGCCTATTTTGTTTAGCTAATCGTGAACTCAAATAAGAATTTGAACAGTACTACAGTACTGTCACCTAATGTAAATTGAATATTTGTTTAGGGAAACTAAGGCGAAACATATAGTACCAAATGTACACTTGAGATGTAAAAATGAAATTTACTTCACGAACCGAGCAATGATTAGTTTAAAGTTTACCTTTACTAAAGTTTACCTTATTGTTTTATAATTGAATTTTAAAGAAACTGAATAAAAGTCCTTGGAGTTGATTTCATGAGGTCCCGTATTCGATTAACGGATCGGGCATCAAACAGAAAATGTATTTTTTTTTTCAATTTTGTAATGAAACATATGTTACCCGGGATTGGATATGTGTCCGGTTGGCCCTGGTCACGGTAATGTAATAAACAGTTACCTGTCTCTATACAAACGGGCGAAAACCTGTTTATACCTAACAGCCTGACAGTCGTACATCGATTAAATCAGTTTAGTTGTTTTCGCCGCGTATAATGAAATTTGTATGAAAAAACATTATATTGCTGACGTATTTTTAGCATACATGGACCCTTAAGGGAAGGGGTAGGCGTATATTGAAACCATTTTCATAACCCCTTGATCCCGCTGGATATGGAAAAAAAATGGGGCGATTCTGTGTGGTTTTATGTCTATAGAGAAAAAAATTGTGTGTGTACTTATGTACACGCGTTAGAAGTTATACTTCTTCGGCGTAATAAGATAAAATCTTTTTAAAATTTTTATCTTTTGCCTTATTTTACATTTGTAGACAAAATGACACTAACCATAGGAAAAGGTATTTAATACATAAAAAGTGTTATTATAATGCATTATTTAGCTAAATAAAGTTTATTTAATATTAAATAAAAATATCACAAAAAAGTAAAATGTTATCTATAGCTAACTTCATCATGTCGGATTTTCGTGACGGTGTGCTCGCGCATCGTAAAAATTTACCCTCATCATTTTTTCCTAATGCGCCAAAAGAAGTATAACTTCAAAAATTAAAAAATACTTGGAGCTCGTGTGCGAAGTTGTATTCAAACAAAATACATAGACAATGAATGTAGGCATATATTTATATCGTTTGCATAACCCTCTGACTCCGCCGGATATGAAAAAAAAAGGCGGCAATTCTATGAGGTCAGATATCAATCAACGCGTGTCTGGACACTTAAAAAATAATGAAACAAATCTAAAACGAAAAATAAATAAATAGACCAAAATATTCAACATTTTTATTGCTTCAAATATGGTACATTGGTTACATAGCAGTCTCACATATTTGACCATTATTATAACATGCAATTTAACATAATAATTATGGTGACTGTGTGATGAGTCACATTAAATAAAAAAATAAATTAAGGTAAAATTCACATTGTCACATTATGATTTCAAGATTCACAAATACCCAATTTAAATTAATTTGATAATTTTGTAGTTATTAAATATTAATAAATAATTATTTGTGGTATATAAAAATTCGGTAACCAAATCATTTAAATACAATTACATCAATTATTAAATAATACAATACAATACAACATAATACAATTAACAACCAAATCATTTAATTACAAATATTCATTAAATTAGACATACAAACATTTACGAAAAACATATGTAATTAAAAAATCGATTTGTATACTTACTATTATTATACGTATCTGTATTACTTACTATTATTATACGTATCTGTATAATAATAGTAAGTATATCGTATCGTAATCTGGTGGTTAAAGTAGACATTTGCGTTTTGCTTTCAAAAAAGGGTTAACTTTTTGATTTTTTTCTATTGAGCAAAGTGAAATGAATCGTGTTTTGGAAACACTAGTCTAGTAAAGCATATTCATGTTAATCTTGTGTATTTTTGTCAGCAAGATCCATGATTGCTTTGTATGAAAAAAACAGTAAACTGCTGACGTATTTTAGCGTATATGGCCCCTTAAATACGTAGACAATGAATGTAGGCATATATTGACGCCGAATATGAAAAAAAAATATAGGGCAATTCTGTCGTCTTTAGAAAAAAATAATTGCAAAGAAATAAGTACTTTGAAATCGTGTGCGAAGTTGTGTTATACATAAGTACATAGACAATAAATGTAGGCATATATTGACACCGTTTACATAACCCCTGACCGCGCCGGATATAAAAAAAGGCGGCAATTCTGTGAGGTATCTATACCTTTTGAAAATACTTCAAGCTCGTGTGCGAAGTTGTGATCTAATCAAATACATAGAGAATGAATGAAGGCATATATTGTCACCGTTTGCATAACCCTCTGACCCCGCCGGATATTATTCATTTAGAGGGTTATGCATTGTCTATGTACTTATGTATAACTTCACTTTTGTCTTTAGAAAAAAAAATCCAATTTTTTTTTAAAGACATAGAAAGATGACAGAATTGCCCTATAGTTTTCATATCCGGCGGGGTCAGGGGGTTACGCAAACGGTGTCAATATGTGCCTACATTTATTGTCTACGTATTTAATAAGATCGCAACTTTGCACACGCACTCCAAGTATTTTTTTTTCTATAGATAGAGACTCCACAGAATCGCCCCATTTTTTTCATATTCGGCGGGGTCAGGGGGTTATGAAAATGGTTTTAATATACCTTTCCTTTACATATCTTATGTATATCTGAGGTTGCACATCGAAAATGTTGTCGACAAAATTGTAATAACTACACCAACATCTAAGTTTTTTCAGATTTTACCTAAACTTTTTGCACTGAAAACTAAAGAAGTCACATAAGCCTTTATCAGGGACTGACAAAATAAACAAAAGTTATTTTGGTTGTTACATTTGTATGAAAGCAGGCCACGTTGTGTGTGGAGAGGCTAATTTGCGAGAGCCTATACAGTATCCGGCACGTAACTTGGCAAGGTTTTGACGTAGTGGGGGTTCGGAACAAAAAATTTACACTTTTATTATTGGTCATAATTGTTATAAATCAATTGTTATTAATCATGTCTATTTAAAAGAAAATTAAAGGCACAAAAGTAATTCGTGAATAAAATGAGTTATAAATGAATTAGAAAGTAAAAATGTGTTAAAAAAATGTAAGAAACACTGTCCTCAGCAATTTATTGTTAGATTTTTTTAATAGTATTTTTCTATCGCTATTGGTTTTTTTCCACAGGAATCTTAAGTTATGTAAAATCCTCCGTAAACCGTGCTCCGACCCATTAAAATCAGAATCAAAATATTTTTCTCTTCTATTCCTATTTATTGTTACAAATAATTGATTATTATTATTATATATCATGTTAAATTGCGTCTCGAAATTATTTCAATAAAAGAACTAATGAGCTAATAGAGCGAACTAGTTCATTCTTGGATTATAAACTAAATTGAGCGCTCTCTGCAGTGACCGGTTAGGCCCAAGCCTAAATGATATAAAAGTCAAAACTCAGGTTTGCTGTTTATCTATGGAAGATCAGTTTCTTTTTTTTAGGTTAATTTCCCACTTTCTGAGGCCGGCAAAGACCTTTAGGCCATACTGCCATGTCTTCCGTATATAAATAAATTCTTTTTAGCAGTCATAGGTCTAAGTCATGCCAGGGTCTTGAGTAAAGCGGTGTTTTCGTTACTCAAGCTCGTCTATGACATTTGGCTGCGGCGAGGAAGTTCACGATACACTAATTTCTTCATGATTATTTCATTTGTGCAATTTCACTGAACAAAATTAAACTTATTCCCACCAAAATTAACTAATGTTACTCGTAATTTACACTAAATTCAATAATTGTGAAAAAATTACGACCATCTTCGTTTACGATGGCGCCAAAACTCCTAAGATCTGTTTCTTAAAATACATATTATTTACATAGGGATAAACGATACCACTGAGGTATCGAGACTTGTACTCGATACTGGTATCGGTCATCAAGTATCGATACTTACTCAGTGTCGATCACAAAGTATCGACACTTACTACTATCGTTTTTAAAAGTTTTGAGTGAAAATCGTAACAAGTATAATATTCTAACATAAAATAATAATTTTTGAGTTACTCCCGACCATGAGTGTCGCGGGTAAGCGCTGGTACAATACGTCACCATCAACATAATTTATAAAAAAATCCGTATTCGTGATGCTGCTCAAGAAAATCAACATTTGTAAAACTCTTGCTGCCAAATATGCTAACTACACAAAACTCAGCCTATGATGCGTTCAGCTACTTCAATTTACGATCCATTATTTTAATTTTGGTAAACCATAAAATTTATTGATATGAGTACTTTTAACCGATACCTACTCGATACTTTATTTCAAAGTATTGATAGGTACTAAAAAGTCGGATCTATTGGCAGAAATGTTTCGAGTATGTACCTACTTTGATTTACTCGTATCGTTTCATCCCTATAATATTATTTACATACTCTTTAGCCGAGTAAGTTAAAAGTAAGGTACTCTGTGGTAAGTACTATAGTTGTTCTGTGCTCTTTAGTCTTTGGTTGTTTTCAATTTTCATAAGTCCAGGCTCAAGTCTTATTTAAAACAAAGTAACAAACCTCTACTTTTTATTTAAATTGTACCTAGCCTCATTGCTATCCATGTGCCAGTATCATCGTTTACCTACTATTAATATTTAACTGTTTATTATATCAACTCTGATCACACTCCGACTTAACAAACAGCTTCGTTAGAAAATATAATCCAATGGCGACGAATTATGTAAAATACGCGCAACTGATCAATGGGACCACTAAATATGCTCAAAGGATGAAAAGGCTATCGAACAGAATTTTTGGGGAAGTTGCTATACCTACGAACTCCAAGTCTATGAAAGTGGTAAAGATGTTCTCAGAACGGCCGTTACATACTAATGAAGAAATTATGCACTATTATCCAAGGCACGTCGAGACTCACGCATTAATTCTCAAGTTGCGTGACTATGGTCTGTTCCGGGACGAACACCAGGATTTCAAGGAGGAAATGAAACGTCTGCGAGAGCTCAGAGGAAAGGTTAAAGTATGGAGACGCTATCTTAACAAACAGAAAGAAGAATAATCGATTTAGTTATTTATTAGTGAATAAAACGTATATATAGGCGAATTGTTCATATTTTATTGTATTATAACAGTACAAATACATGTAGTACTAAGAGCTAAAACTAAACATGAGTAGTGTCAGATATTTCCGGCCTGTCCCATAAGTTCTTGTACGGAACCTTGCTGCTTTTGCTTTTTCCGGTGCAAAATATTACAAATAAAAAGAATAACATGAAAGTCGTAGAGGGCAGGACCACCGTAGCAAGGAACATTTTGATAGGTGAAGCATGCATATCCATGTATCGTCTGTTGTAATATATCACTTGTTGAGTTTTTGCAGTTGTGGATGAAGTTGCATGTTCATTTATGTTTCCTACCCAAACCACGAGCCTGTGGACAAGTAATAACCTTGAATTTAGCAAATTTAAATCTGATATAATACCAATGTTACTCTTACACCGAAGTACATCGGTATTTAACCACCAAATGTCAGGTATAGCTGATGTTCGGGTAGCAAAATTAATGATTTTTTTTAATTTATATATGATTATGGTTCAATTTCTAATCTTAACCCAGATAATCTTGAAAATATTTTTGGTGTCCCAATTTCATCATTTTTTGATATATATCTCAAATTAGATAAAAATACCCAGGAAAAATAATGAAAAAATTCTTACTGCATTGGAAAAGCCGGAAAATGATGGCCTTTTAAAAGGTCCGTTGCTGTTTAAAGTACTAAGAATAAGTTTTAGCATTGGTACTTAATCGAATTGTTCAGTGTGGTAAGCTACAAAACAAGACTGGACCTAAATAAACTTGACATTTGTTACAAATAAAGAAACTTTCTTTCTTTCACTGCTTGCATCTTTTTTGGACAGATTTATATTCAACTAAATAAAAGTATCTTCACACTTATATTCTCAACGAGGTAGGCAGATGGACCAACAAGGCACCCAAAACTAGCCGAAGATATTAAGTCCCACAATGTGATAGGTGGCAAGCCAATCTCCAACGGGCACATCTAATCCTGAGCAGCATTTTTTAACAGAATATTGGAAAAACCACATTTTCTTACTGTTGCCCGACCCGGGAATAGAACCCAGGACCTCATGAAGTCAAGTCAAACACCTGGCCTGCTAGACCACAGAGGTGATTCAACTAAATAATAATAAGGTCTTCAATTTCAAAGATAAAAAATTTACCAAAGATTTCGGCTGCGAATTGAAATTTTGATGTTTATAGGTAGTTTACATGTTCTTTGATACATATTTTGCGAGAGTCAAGGTGGAGGGACCAAGTCTCGGATTTTAATAAAACATGCATCAAAAAATTCTACCTAAATTCTACTATTTGCTACCTTTGCTCAAAAAATTAGTACCTTATCATAAACATGTTTTTTAATCAGTAAATTAAAACCCGGAAATTCAGACATCTAAATGTTCTTCACACAAATGCCTGCCCCCGTCGGGAATCGAACCCAAGCCTCGCGGTTGGTCGACGTAGTTAGTCGTGTACGCTAGCCACTCGACATACGAGGCGGTCAAATGTACAGAAATGAACTCAATAGCTTAAGTGAAGGAAATGTAAACATAATTGATTCATTAAAAATATAATAAAAATTAAATATAATAAATTAAGAAATAAAATAGAAGTACTGATTACAAGTTTTTACAATTTTAGTAATTAAAAGTTATCGCATGTATGTTTTTGTTGTTATTCATTTTTGCAACACTTAAAAAGTCGTAATATGAATCAAATTGTGTAATTAGCCCGATCCATGCTTATTAGAAAAAATTTAGACATTTTGCGACTAAGACGATTTGTGATGTGTACAAAGTGAGATACAGGTAATTTAGATAATCAGACAAATTGCGATTTAGACGATTTAGATAACTCGACTTTTTGAGACTTCGGCAATCCACGCCCGACCCAAATTAATTAAGGCTTTAAATGTTGCTAGAAAATCTTTGTAGTTGAAATTAATAACTAATATTATATTTTAACTTCATATTAAAGGAATGGTAACCTCATCAACGTTTTTCACATTTATTTAATGAAAAACTTTTTATTAGTTGAAACCTAGCAGCGCCAGCCTAGGAATCGACCTAGGTGCCAATTAGTGAATCCACTCGTTTCACGTCTCACGTCTCCGAAACGCGCCGGTTCCGGAGACTCTCGACACTACCCTTGGATAAAACCCGAGTGATTTGATTGTGAAATATCAACCAAAGCCTTCGCGTGTACATAAATCTAATCACACTCGCATTTTATGTCTGTTTTATCAATCATTAATCAAACATTTTTTAAATAGTGAAAATAGCAAAAATTTAAATTAATGAATATTTAATTAAAATAAACCACCAATTTTGTGGCCTGCTAAACATTGCAAGTATTCAGTGAATTCAAAACTACGGAGACGATGATGATGATAGTAATAATAAATCTCTTGTAGGAGAAGTGTGGACAAATTGGAAGGCAAACAAGCAGACGGATTTCCTGATGGTAAGAAATTCAGGCGGCCTAGAGACACCAAAGGTGGTAATGGTGCGTTGCCAACCTGAGGCCGGGAGGCCTCGAACAAAAGTAAGTTTATCGGCTACCTCACCCTCCAAACCGGAACACGTAGATAGGTAAGGCGGTGTGGTACCAATCTGGGTGAGTCGCTGCGAAACTCTACCACACAGTCAGAGGTCACGGTGTTAGTGACCGTAAGCCTATGCTCGCCTTTTACGAGCTGCCTGGTAAGAAGGCAGATGGTCTATTCTGCAAAAGTGCCCGAACCAACACGGGGGATTAGTTTGATTCCTCAGCGCAGCTTGGTAATATACTGAACCCTTCGTGTGTGAGTGTGGTAGGTATTCAATAAATTGTACAGAGTAGGTACCTAATTGAATTTCCTTTAAAGTACTGAAAATATGTTCCTTTACCTGACAGTGACTATCGAAATAAAATAAAACTGTACATATTATCTTGAATTTCACTTAAAGAAAGTGTTTTTAAATATATTTAGTCCTGCTTAGATGTGATGATAATATGTACCTTAGTAAGTATGTATTATACAGACTTTAAGCTAAATAAATGTTTTTGTTTTTTAAAGGTTCAGAAAACCTGAACTTAGTACATTTGGCTTTAGTATGTATTTAAAAATAGTCACGTAATGATCCATAAATGCAGTAAATATTATTAAAATATAAATAAACACAAAACATTCAATGCAATTTATAAAGATATTAAATAGCACAACAACTCAGTACTTATAATAATTCTTTTTCATAAAAAAATATATATTTTAAAGGTAGAAATTAGGTAGACAATATTGACCACATAAAAGTTACAAAAAACTTAACAGTGACCGGAAAAAGTAATTTATTGTAGGTATTGTCAAGATGGATAGACCAACTATTTTAGTCGATATTTTTAAAAATAAAATAATTTTATTTGTATCGGTAGAATTTAGATAGAAAAACATCAAGTATGTTAAATATTCCCAGAAACAGCCTACAAACTACAAAGACTACAATACTCTATAGACTGGCAACTTGACGTTTTGGCGCCAACAAAGTGACAAGTAAGTGACGCCACCTGGCCACACCGTAAAAGAAACAAAAGTATATTCACGCCCATCTAACCGAAGCAGTAGGCAGAGGATGGTTGTACCAGTGTACCTTCGCTCAGCCCTTTTGTCCACTTATTTATTTATTGGCTTTATAATTTGAAATATTCTTCAGCTCTTTCACTTGTATAATCTTGCAATATGCATGCATGCACTAAATGCAGGGGTTTAAGATTTATGGGCTCTACACATATAGATAAGGTTGCTGATTTCGTTGCCTTATTGCAATTATTAATATTAGAGTATTAAATAAAATTATTATTACTCATTATAAATACACTTTATTAATTTGACCTAAGAATTAAGAAAACAGTTACATGTGGATATAAAAGTGTAAGTCTCTAATTAATGATGACTTCATTCAAAATTATGAAGCCAATATGAAATACGATACAGTCATATCTTTAAAAAAAGTACAAAATCAAAAAGAGTAAAATTTCAAATGTAAACTTTAACTCGGGAATATTAATTTGGCAAAAAAATTACACTCTTAGGCCCATATTTGGTGTGTTGACATCAGAGATGTTAAGTTAACGGGCAACTTTTTCAGGAGGACCAAAGAGATTTCAAAAAGTTATTCAATTTCAGAATTTATGAGTATTTAGTACCTATATTTTCACACATTACAATTTTTAGAAAAAACAATATTTTAAAACATTTCAATACGTTAACATAATAGCAAGAACACAATCAAAACAGTTCCGTCATAATGTAATAGTAACGGCTGATAAATCACTTTCATTTAATAGGTACTTAAGAAACTTCACGCCATCGCGTTACCAAAGTATATTATACCATTTGTTAGGTACCCAACAGTACTAAGTCATTAAGTTTTGCGAATTCATGAGATAAGTAATGTAACCTCTTTTGGTTCTTTGAAAGATTCTCAGAACTAAATATTCATTTAGATGGGCCACTTATACACGTCTATAAAGCCTGCAAGGTCAAGTCAACAAATTTAAACCTTTGTGGCTTATTCAACCGCCGCCATTTTGTGTTTTTTTTCAAAATGACGACGGACGATAAATTCTACAAATATGGTATGGGACACTTGTACAAACAAAAAAGTATATGGGTCAACACATCCAAAAGCGTCACGTCACAGAGCTATTTACAATAAAAGATCGATGTTGAGCACTTCAATTACCTTGTAGAAATTAGAAACAATGCACAACATAGTTGGCTGTTGCTAGTTACCACTCTTAACGACAAATACCTGCCAACAAACGATTTAGTCTTTCGTTACGAGGTCGTTTAGAAACAGTCAGGAGGCGTAACCATTATCCCCTTTAACAAGTTAGCACGCCTCTATCTTTGACTACATCATCACTAACCATCAGGTGATACAAAGGTCAAAGATAAACTTGTTAATGTACAAACCACATAAATAATTTTAATTTTTATTATACATATAAATGAATAATAAGTGTATACAATAAATGTTCACAACGTCGCGGTCGTAGCAATGTCGTAATTCAAAAACGTTAACCAACATTATTCACCGAATATTTCTCTAAAATGGCAAAAATGTTATGAACTAAGACTATCATTGTTACAAAAGTACAACTGAAATATATTTTGTTGATTGGGGCCAAATTCTCATCATCGTTTTGTTTTGGAAATAACTCGGTAACGTGACGATTTAGGATATGTTGATTCTAATACTTTTTTAATTGCCCAAGTGTCCGCTATACATATTTATAAGAATTATCATTTTGAAAAAACACAAAATGGCAGCCTGGCACTAATCCAGGCTTCATACAAAAAAGTTCAATTCCTTTTAGTGCTAAAAACAGAAATTTAGTGCTATAATAGGCGGACCAAAAATGAGAAAACTGCTAGCTTTCAATTAAGATAGCAGTATACTACCACAAACCGCGTTAGAAAAAAGTCGCAGCAAAAGGCGCACGAGCTAATAATTAGGTGCTCAATTAGTGCTACCGGTATAAGCAAAACGGATATTGTAATTTTTTTTCAGTTTTTACATATGATACGACGCTAACATAACGACGTGGGTAGTGGGTAGTTAACTACCAGAACAGGATACAAGAAATATATTATACGGAAGATTTGAAGGCTGCCACTATTTAGTACTCAATTGGTGCTGGCAATGTAAGCGAACAGATTTTTTGAAAATTTTATTTTTTTAATTTTTTTAATCAAAGAAGATGTATCTTTACGACCATATCCCCGAGGTAGGCAGAGGCACAACCAGGGCATCCACGACTAGCCGAAGACACTTAGTCCCACAATGTGATAGGTGGCAAGCCTATCGCCAAACGGGGACATATCCAATCCTGAGCAACGTTTTTCTTTATTAGAAAATTGGAAAAACCCAATATTCTTTGTGTTGCTCGACCCGGGATTCGAACCCGGGACCTCATGCAGTCAAGTCCAATAACTGAACCGCTAGAACACAGTGACCGAAATAAAAACAGAAAGAATTGTACTAGAGTCCTTTAAATCTTCCGTATCCATTGCTAGTGTCCTTTTCTACCTCTGACACAGCTTGCGCCGTTAATTGTGTAGGAATTGGTTTTAAAATTTAAAAAAAGAATAAAACTAAAATCTGTCTGCTTACACAGGCAGCACTAATTGAGCACTAAATAGTGACGTCTTTCAAAACTTCTACATTCATTTTTACTGTCCTATTCTACCCCTGATACCACTCGCAGCACTAATTGAGCACTAAATATTGGTGTCCTTGAAATCTTCTCTATCCATTCCTAGTGTCCTATTCAACCTCCGAAACGGCTCTCGTCATTATGTTAGCATCGTGCCATACGTAAAACCTGAAAAAAAAGTTAACAAATTCTGTTTGCTTATACTGGCAGCACTAATTGAGCACTTAATTATCAGCTCGTGCGCCTTTTGCTGCGGCTTTTTTCTAACGCGGTTTGTGGTAGTATACTGCTAGCTTATTTAAAAGCTAGCAGTTTTCACTTTTTTGGGTCCGCCTATTGTAGCACTAAATTTCTGTTTTGAGCACTAAATTTGCACTAAACGAGCAGTAAATTTGAGACTCTAAAACGAGTGATTCTGCTGATTTGACCTAGCTGGCTTTATAGACGTTTTCACTTATACATAGTTTCTCCGTAGTGAGATGATCATTGGCTTCATTATTTGAACGGAAGGACGCAATAATGTTTTCTTTAGTTAAGACGCTACACCAAAGTCCTTTATGATTGTTCTTTTATCCCAGAGTTAATTCTAAAATCTAAATACATTTCTTACGTCGCTAGGTTGTATTATAATGTTTAACTCCTTGATTTCTTTGGCTCAGTCTTACGTATAGGAAAAGTTCGTGTTTCAATTCAGGAAGCTCTTGCGTACCGTTCGTCTGTTTCTCTTTTCATCTTTAAAACTGAGATTCTTAATTGTTGGTCAGGATTTTGTGTCGTTTCAAGTTTATTATTTTGCGTTGATAGAGCATCACAATACTGACACAAAAAGTTCATTGCGGTTTTCAGGTCGTCCGCTGAATTTTTTAATCTTTCGTGTTTTCTGTCTTGTTGTTCTGACATGAAGCTAGTCAAATTACTGCCACACTCGACACATTAGACCAATTCTTGGGGTTTCGCCTTTCTGTAGGTGATGAGGGGGTCCTGAGGATTCCATTTTTCCTCAACCGACTTTTCATTACCGCATGGTTTTGTTCGGCCGGCCTGTTTTCAGATGTCGTCGGTCGAGGCGAAAGGGTTGCAGCTCTATATCTTGATTAAATAACACCTAAGAGGCGCGTGCAGTGTTAAAAACAGTTACAGGTTCAAATCCTGTCTGGGGCGATATTTTTCCTTTTTTAAAATTTATAAAAATTAATAACAGTGCTTATTAGTCCGATAAATTACGATATGAATTCGATCAGTACCAGGCACGCACAAGTTGCAAAGCTTAGTAGTAAGTATTTGCCACGATTTCGGTGTAATGTTAGAATCGTGTCACATTAACACTATCCGCACCGAATACTACAGAGGCTTCTAATAGGTTATGCTAATAACATCCCTTATGTTCTGGATATGGTTGAAGGAAATGAAAAAGTGATTATGTGTGGTGACTTGAATGGTTGGGTGGGGACACGACGGGACGGTTACGAGGCCGTGCTTGGACCCTATGGTGATAAGAGTGAATGATGCTGGTAGGCATATTGTAGATTTATGTGTGGAAAGAAATCTTCTTGTGTCTAACACAATGTTTCAGCATAAGGACATACATACGCATAGATGGAGAAATAATGATCAAATGAGTATGACAGATTTGATTTTGGTTGATAGTCGCCTCCGGAACACGGTGTTTAATGGACATGAGAGCCTTCAGAGGCCCAACGCTTAACACGGACCAATACTTGGTTATAAGCCGGTTTAGGGGTCTGTTTAAGAGTGGAGGCACTAGCGAATACGTGTTCCATTTGGAGGGCTTGAAAGCAATAAGAATGAAAAGTTGCAAGACCCGAGTGTAGGAAGCATGTATGAGAGTCAAGTCCAAGACAGGCTGAATAGTGTGTGCCTACCGGACTTAGACGTGGATGACTGTTGGAATGTTTTGAAAGATAGTATGTTTGATGGGGCGAAAGAGGTATGTGGGAGTGCAAAGATGCACAAGTCTATGAGTGGTGACGCATGGAGGGATGAGGAGGTAAAAGCCTCCGTTGAAAGAAAGAAGAAAGCTTGGCTAGACTATGTTTCATGTTTGCAGTCGAATGACAGTAAAAGATTTGAAGAAATAAATGTACCGTTGTTGCAAGAATATCACCAAACACTTAGTGAAAGACAAGCGCGAAAGGGAAAGTATGAAACTAAAAGAGAGGTTGGCTAACAACTTCGAGATGAACACCAAACTCTTTTGGAGGGAGGTGAAGAAGTCTCGGAGTTGTTCATCTGCCTCCAGAATAAATAGAATTAAGTCTAAGAGTGGTGATATTCTTGCAAGCACGCATGACGTGTTAAAACGGTGGAGTGAATTTTATGGAGATATGTATGAATGTGCCCAAGATGCTGCCGCTGGGTCCGAGTACTCAAATGACTCGGAAATAGAGGAGGCATCTGACGGCATCATGGTGGAAGAAGTTGAATGGGCGATAAGAAGTATGAAATGTGTTAAGGCTGCGGGAGTAGATATGGCTACAGCTGAGAAAATCAAACTTGGTGGTCCTGCCGTCCGTGACTCTTTCTGGAGTTTTTGTAACAAATGTTGGCAGACCGGCAGAGTATCCGAAGACTGGCGACGTGCGGTCATCGTGCCCATGATAAAGGCAAAGGTTCACGCATGGACTATACAAGTTACGGAGCCATTAGTTTGATCAGTTTAGCATCAAAAGTGTATGGAAAAATAGTTGAAAAGACACGATAAAACATTGTAGGAGGCTCAAGGCGGTTTCAGGTCTGGAAAAGGATGTACGGATCGAATATTTTCGCTCCGCAACATTGTAGAAAAGCATCTGTGGGTCAGAGGGTTTTTCTGCGGTTTTGTGGATCTCGAAAAAGTTGAACGTAAGGAACTTTGGGAAATTTTGCCAGATTATGGGATAGTCGAGTCCCTGCTGCGTGCGGTGCAGTCAATGTATTTCGACTGTAAAGCATGGGTGCGGGTGGATGGCAACATATCGCCTTGGTTTGGTGTTCCGTGTTTGAAAGAGACTTAGCCAGAACGGATGTAAAAGTTTTGGTTGATAATGTAGTGCTGAAACAAATGAATAAAATTGTATATCTTGGTTGTGCTTTTAGCAGGGATGGAAGGTACACCGGGTGGTGCATAAAAGTATCCGTCTTGAAGGACCACAAATGATGCGTAAAAGGATCCGTTTCGAAGGACCACAAATGATGCGTAAAAGGAAAACGAATGGGGCTGATGGGGCAAAATATGATGGCTGATGGGTCTCGAAGGACCACAAATGTGGTGGGTAAAAGAAATTACACCATTTGAAAAGCGGTATGCGAAATTAAGATAATAAAAGTCTGTATCAACAAGACTTGCGGTTGACCATATATATCAGGTGAGGTTCGATGCGGAAATTAATGCGGTAATAAGGGAATTCAACTGATATGTCTTTCTTCTTACTGCTTTCTTCAAGATATTTGCACAGCACACGCGGCGAATTGGTTTAATTTCAATTTTATTGTTTTAAGGTCGCGACCTGCGTGAACGCTCGGCGTATATTTAAAAGCGAATGAATTAAACATGGCGGCTCCTTACATTCGGGCTTTTGCTTCTTCACTTTTTCCAGGCGTTCAAATCTTCTTTCGCAATCGAACGTAAAAAATTTGGAAGGATGATATTAGCAGGGAAAAAAGCCAATACAGCGGTAGCACCGGGGGAGTGAGTGCAGGGAATAGTGTGAATGGAGCGTTGGGTAAGCTAAGCTAAAGCGAGGTTTTGAGTCAAAAAGCTAGACTCGCTTTGCATAATTCTATGATTATCTCAACGTTACTGTATGGAAGCGAGAGTTGGGTATGTCCTAAAGATCATGAAAGTAGGATAAATGCGGTCGGAATGAGAGGCATACTCCGCTGGTTCGGTGATGTGGATAGAATGACATATGAAATATTGTCAATGCGAATATGGATGGATGTAGGTACCCGGGGAGACCAAGGCTGACATTTCACGATCAGATCAATCGGATATTATCCGAGGGTGGTGTCAAGAGTCTCCGAAACCGGCGTGTTTGTATGAAAAGGGTAATGAATGTGAAGGAAGCAAGACAGGTTTGTCAAGATCGTGAGGTCTGGCACTCGATACTCTCTGCCTACCCCGTAAGGGACTTGGCGTGAAGATATATATGAGTATGTATGTAATTGAATATAATGTTATATATAATACTGTTATTTTTTTATGTACAACCAGGGGTGCCAAAAGTTATGTATTGACCTTGAAATTTTATTTTTCAATTTTCAGAAAAACCGAACCTGACCAATTCGGAAATGTACTGACCAGTTATGACCAATTACTTACCAAATATTTAAGACACCAAACATGGCAAAAATTCCAACTTAGGGGTGTCAGCATCCAGGAGCCTTGTTTTTTTGAAATTGTGCTTGACCAATATTCAAACCGAATTATATTTTTTCTTTAATTATCGTTACTTATGTATTTCTTGGTACCTACATATAGAATCAATCAATTGATTTGTTATTTTTTTACACAATACACAAAAACCTTAGAGATTGCTGTCTGTGTAACTATTGATCACCTGAAGACGTCGCCAGATATTGTCAAATGTCCATTCATTATTTTATTTCGCGTGTTTAAACAATATGCATAATTTAGTTGCTCCCCCCGTGTTGGTCCGGGATCCTTTGCAGATTAGGCCATCTGCCTTCGTCAGTCTGCTCGTAAAAGGCGAGCATAGGCTTACCGACACTAGCACGTGACATCTGACTAGGTGGTAGAGTTTTGCACGGAATAGTAACGTCAGTGCTTGCCGTTAACGTATTCTAGTTAGGAGCGTAAGGTAGCCGGTAAACATACTTTTGATCGAGGCCGGACAACCCGGCCTCGGGTTGCATCGCACCATTACCACCTTTGGTGGTACTTTATCCACCGTCCACTTATTCGCCTCCAATACCATAAAACAAAACTAACAATCTAGTTCTATTCTTTTTCTTCTTTTATTGTAAACTTCAATACATTTCCTCAAGTCTAAATACCCATACCACATACAGATCGATTGCAGCAACAAAAGCTATATTTTTATTTAAAAAAAAAACTTTGAATGCTGTTAGATTTAGAAAAAAAGGGACGATAGTTACATATTTAGTGTTGAAAAAAAGTCAGGCCGATTTAAATACTAGATATATACTAAGCTATTTTCGTGTTCAATCACCATAGAGATAGTAAATTGGCACGGAACAAAAGTTGACCTTTGCCACAAACAGTCACACACTTTTATTTGGTCAGTACTTGTCACCTACATTGACCACCACATTACCAAGGAAGTTTTTATGATAT
>NJDD01003514.1:11891-43969 GCA_002245505.1 Calephelis nemesis
TCTGACACAATAACCCTACCTAGTGGATTGTTAACGTTTACTTACAAAAAATCGACGAATCTTGTATATTTATCAATAATAATGCTGACAAGCTGCAATAAATCAATAAATAAAACATTACCAACACTACCATGGATTTGACATACACAATCAAATATATTGATGATAACGATAAAAGATCACAGATGGCGCACAAACTATATTCATAAAGTTTGGAAACTTACTTTTGCTCGAGGCCTAACATCCTGACCTCAGGTTGGCAACGCATCATTAAACACAAAAAAATTTAATTTTAAATTTATAACATAAAAAAAAATAGTTGGTAATGACAAATGAAGATGGCTTTCTTATCAAAAAGGTATTAAAATTTATTATCGTCGAACTTCAACCAATCGGTGACTTCTAGTATACATAAATTGACCTACAATATTCAACCCTCCTATTACGTAACTGCTCGTACAGAATGTAGATGTTCTTTATATATAATTCTAAGTAAATACCTAAATAGTCCCCTCACCCTCGTTCTCCTCCGCCCTTGCCAAAACGCAGACTACTCTTAAATCACTTTTCCTGCCTTTTGTTCTGTTTTTTTCATAATTTATACGTTTTGTTGGTTTGGTTCTACCATGATCTAGTGTTCTGTAATAGTGATGACGTCTTTTGTTCTTGAATCTGATAGAAAAGCATTATCTCGCGTACTGGATTATGATTACATAAGTAATGTCAGTTAATGACTTCCAATGTTCACACGGTTGACTGCCAAATATTTTCGCTTGTCTGGACAGAACATGGTCTATGGTTCTTTTACAGTATCTTCCCGCTCAAATCCCCGAAGAGGTAGGCAGAGGCACATTAAGGGGCACCTATGGCTAGCCGAAAACACTATGTATCACAATGTGATAGGTAGCAAGCCTATCGCCAACCGGGCATACGTCCAATCCTTGGCAATGTTATTTTTATTAGAAAGTAGAAAAGACACATTTTCTATATTTTTTGGTGCTCGAGCCGGGGATCGAATTCGAGACCTCAAGTCCGACGTCGGACCGCTAGACCACATATCCTATCTTTCTAGATCATGAAAAAGTAATTACCTTAAGCAATATTCTAAAAGAAGCACTCCAGTGTGCGTGCTTAGGAAGTCTAAAACCTAATTGTAGCGGTGCGATTTATTAGATGTCATTCGAAACGTAGGTCAGCGTGTAATATGTTGATTAATACGAGTTGTACATGAACGAATGTTTTTTTTTACAAATACGTTTTCTATAAATGAAACCTCGCTAAGTAGATTTATCGCCTCCGAAATCTCCTGCATAGCGAATTTCTTGAAAATCGTTTCGAAAATAGAAAATTTCGTTTCGTTTAGAAATACCTATGAAGATTTTTGTATACCTGGCTTACCTACTATCCGCCATTTTGTGTTTTATTTTCAAAATCACGTTCACTAATAATTCTTTCAAAAATGGCTAACATCAATACAAACAAAAATAATCTGAGACAATAACGCGTTAAGTGCCACATTTCTAAGATATGAGCTCCCAAAGTTGTAACTTAATAAACCTGTCGGAACCCCGTTACGTCGTAACCTTTTATAGTAAAACTTTTGTTGTTTTTATCTTCGTAATGTGACACTTAACGAGTTTTTTTCCAAGAACATTTTTTATTTGTATTGATAGTAGCTGTCCATTTTTGAAAGAATTATCAGTGAACGCAATTTTGAAAAAAAAATGGCCGACCAGTAGGTGAGCCAAAACCTTCATAGCCCTTTATAAATATATAAGAATTGTTTGTTTAAAGGTATTAGATATATACACTTAAACAAATATTGGCGAAATAGATAATATCAAAAATGTATCTCCAGACGCAATGAGATTCTAACATAATATCTTATTTTGATGTGTGTGCGGACCTAAAAGGCATTCAGAATTAAATTGGTTGAAAAAAAATTTGGAGCAAATAGTGTACTTCCACAGCGACACATGTAAGGACGGCGTTTAGTTCTCGTAAATTACCTTTGTACTTTAAAATGACGTGCTCATACATACATACATATATATATTCACGCCAAGTCCCTTACGGGGTCGGCAGTGGTTATTACGTAAATGTATAAATGAAATAAAAGAGTTAATTACATACTCTTTATACTCTTAATTCATTTTAACAGATCAATGCTGTTAAACTACAAAATTACCGGACGTGAACTGACTTCCGAGTGGTAGTGGTGTCTGATGGTAACTAGTTACCCCTATTTTTCTATTGGCGTAAAGTGTGGCTGGTACAACTTTAATCTGGCAGTTTATATTGTATTTTAATGTTATCTAATAAGTTTGAATACATACTTAGATGAATATCTTACCAGATCCAACAATGAAATCTGTTAGGACGCTGAGCAAACTCGGATTGCAGATTAAATCTAGTGAATACTGCGCATGTGTTAAGGAGTACTAGAGCGATATAATCGTGCAGCGACAAAGCTGTTAAAAAGAAAAAAAATGCTTATCCTTTTATCATTCGTGCGGCTAAGGACTTGAACTCTATGGCTAAGGGGTTATTTCCTGAACAATACAATTTTAGTGCAAAGACGCTAAAGAAAAGTAAAAAAAATCTAACGAATTTTAGCTTGGAAGATATCTGATATCGATTCGTTTTTTACTTTGTAGCTCCTTTGAAGTTTATTGTTTCAATTGGTATAAGTAAAACGTTTATTTCACATAAACTATACAAAAGCTGTCAGAAATAAATAACAAAAAAATTATACCAATGATTAAACTGATAAATTGTTTTTTTAACCTAAACAAGTTCTTAAACCAATACAATGTAGTATATTTAGTTAATTTTTAGTCTATACAAAACTAACAAAATCTTATACCTTTAAACGAGCAATTCTTGTATATATATAATTGGAATCGGCTCCAACGATTTTCATGAAATTTAGTATATAGGGGGTTTCGGGGGCGATAAATCGATCTAGTTAGGAACCATTTTTAGAAAATGTCATATTCGTATTTTATTGTTGTTGTTAAGTAACGAAGTCCGTTGTTAAGTAACGAAGTCAATGATTGTTTGCTTTGAGGTTAGACTTTTTAAATTTTCGTACTTAAATATAATTTCCAAAAAACACAATTTATAAAAAAAACAAAAAAAAAATACCGAGCAAAGCTCGGTCATCCAGGTACTAATTATTAAAGAGTGACGCGCTGCGGCTGCGCTGTGTCATACAATTCTTTTGCGATCTTCTTTTCTTTTGCGAGAGGTTGTACGGGGAGCGCATTTTGCGGAATGTACATTTTTTTTTCGATAAAGATTTAACGTTAAAATTTTAATTAGATATCATTTCTTCCTATATTGGACCATCTTGAGAAATCTATCCTCCATAAAGACGACCATCTTCCATAAAACTAATTATCAAAATGCATGCTTAATATTATAAATGCGAAAGTCTGTCTGTCTGTTGCTCTCTCACGGCTGAACCGCTGAACCGAATTTTATGAAATTTGATATGCGTATAGCGAAATATTCAAGTTCAAAAACAGGCTTTGCAACAATGAAACCCATACTGTTGTGATAGGGAATGAAAGTTTGTATGAAAATCGTTACTATTTTAGTCTGACGAAGTCGCGGGCAAACATCTAGAAAATTTATAAAGTTGTACTTGGTCTAACAGGAAAAAAAATACTTATGCGTCGAATCTCTGGATTCAGTCTTCTCAAGATTTTTGCTATTTTTTTTATAAAAGCTATTTAATTAAGTTGCATTGTATGTTTGTTTATCCGGGTGGTATCTATCATGTTAAATTTGATCCATTTCCGATTCTCGATTGAAATGAAATTTTGTCTGCATGTGTATATTGGATGCCAATGCAAAATTATTATGACTTGGAGCTGCTGACCTTTTTTGTAAAATTCCTAAGTTCCAAACTGGACTAGACCAATATTTTAAAAGTAATATTTACGCTACTTGGAATTTATTCATTGTCATACTTACCGTGCAATATTCTGACGTTATCATATTTTTATCATTCTAGATAAGAATAATATACACTCATAAAGCAATTTAAATAAAGTTATAAATCTATAGCCCCCCACTGATAGGAAGTGTCCACAGACATTGGAGTGGCATGCGTGGTTCTACGCCTTTTCGCTCGACATCCCCTCCTTTGTGCTCATTTCCGTTTCCTCTGCTATTCAGCTCTGGAAGTACGCTTCTAGACGTGCACTTTGTAGTAAATGTCATGAAGCTAGCATGGACATTGTTGTAGTATAATTTGAATATAGATTTGTGAGACTACACACTTTTTTGCCGTTCATAAAAAAAATTATATGTCTATTACGTTAGGACAAGCGCACATCGTAGTCATGACAGAGTTAAAACTATTTTGTCGTTTATGGACAAGCCGGCATACATACTAGAAGAACAGGGGAATTACAAGCCGACAGTCATTAGTCTGACTTGTCCGTAGAGTTTATGTGGATATTATTTAATTTTGTCTAAGAGGCATTTCGTTTCAAGTTTGTGCGTCCCCTTCTGTTTTGTAAAACTTTAGTCTGTCTTAAGGACGTAGTTACTGTAGTATGCGCTCAGCCTAATGGGCGACTAAAACTTTCTTATGTACAGTGTATAGATTTTACAATGGTATTACTACAGTATTCTACCTTTATACAAACGGCTGAAAACGCGTTTATATTTACGCGTCTCGAGACTGGTACATGCACTTGGTACTTACGTAGTACCTACACATCATTCGCAATTGCGTCGCTGTGACGTACTTAATGGGCTCATAAAAAATCTTATATTGTGTAGTGTGTAGGTTTTACTGTCAGTTTTACCATAATACTTGAATTAAGTGTAAATGTTGATAGACCTATGTAATGATATCGGCTTTATTCAGTCTTAAAACTGTCATGCGTAAAGTGTGGTCTCAGCCTAATGGGCTTATAAAGAAATCTGATGTACAGTGTGTAAGTTTTACTACCAGTTTAAACCCCGTCACTGAATTAAATTTAAATGTTAAAAGACCAAGGTAAAAATATCGCCTTCATTCTGTCTTAAATCTGTCGGACTTGAGTATGCGCTCAGCCTAATGGGGGTCTAAAATGTCTTATATAGGTACAGTTACACACAGAAGGTTTTACCACGGTAATGTTATCTATAGTTTTACTGTCCGTTTTACCATATTCACTGAATTAAGTTTGAATGTTGATAAAACAATGTAATAACATCGCGACCATTTACCCATCAGTCTCCACCATGCTAGGTTATACGTCATACAATTCAGTGACTGGAAAACCTGAATACAATAGTCTATAGTTTAGACATTGAAGAAAAGAGAAGGAAAGGAAACTCACACATACGTTACATACTGACACGTCATTTGGATAATTTTAGCAGAAAAACGATTTTAATACCTAATTCACTTGTGGAAATGGTACAAACATTCCTACATATATTACTGACACAGAACTAATTTTGAAAAATGTTTTGCTAATATTTCTTCACTCGTCTAATTCGCAGACCAAAGTAGAAAAAAAATTTAAGAGGTCAGATTATATTTTCACTAAATTATTAATTTAGGTGCAGTATTCAAATTTAATTATGTTTTTAGTAATGTAAATGTAAAAGTTTGTTTGTCTATCTGTTACTCTTTTATTACTAAATCAAGGGACATAATGAAATATCTTAACGTCAAGTCCCTTGTGCGGTAGGCAGATTTATAGGATTCCAACAGATCTGCCTAGCTTCCTCCACATTCAAAACTCTTTTCATACAGACACGCCGGCTTCGGGTACTCTTAACAATATTCACGAACACAAGCGATTAGGTCGTGGAATATCGACAATCTCTCGTGTACCCACAGCCATTAGAATTTTATTGGGACTTGAAAACGCTGTTCCAAAAACAAGAACAACTGAATCTAGAATAGAATAAATATCCCTGGACAAGTAACACAAATTGAATCTAACCCCAAAGTAAGCAAATTATATGCTTGTGTTATGGGTGTTAGTCAACGATAGATACGAATACATAGAAATACTTAAATAAATACTAGAATAAATGTAATAAACACCCAGACCCGGAAATGCAGACATCTAAATGTTCATCACACAAATGCCTGCCCCCGTCGGGAATCGAACCCAACAAAAAAATATGAAATGTGTATTTTCTAATAAAAGTAACGTTGCCCGGGATTGGATTTGTGCCGGTTGGCGATAGGCTTGCCATTTATCAGGCTGTGCCTCTGCCTACCTCTTCTGAGATATGGGTGTGAGGAAACATAGTATCATGATTTTAAATTCCTCGGATAGAGTTAAAAATGGCATTAAACAGAAATTATATTTCATCGCTCCATTCAAATATCTTCGAATGAAGCGATTCATTTAATAATGTCCGAACTCCGAACTTCATTTGAAAGTGCATTTGTTAATTTATTATAATATACCTCGCTAAGGTAAAGGTTAAGGTGGGCGTTTATTCTGTTCGAATTTTTTATGATATTGGATGGAAAACAAGCAGACGGATTTCCTAATGGTAATAAATTCACACCGCCTGGAGACACCACATTCATATGAAATACCTACCTATTTAATATATTTCTTTTTTAGGATATTAGCATTCTATTATAGAAATTTTCCCTTCTTGGTCTCCAAGACACAGAACGTCTCCTAGCTCGTAAGAAGCGAGCCAGGCGAAACGGGCCATTACCGACAAGACCACTGATGGTAGAATGCTGTGCAGCAACTTGCCCGGTTAGGGATCCACCGCCTTACCTATTCCTGCTGCCATAATGACAATGTCATGGTCCGGTCCGGATGGTAGGATAGCCGATAGGCTTGCAAAATTGGCCTAACACCCCGGCCAAAGGAAAGCGACGCACCTAAATCGTCTATATTGTCTATAGACTGCTGTTACCACATCTCTTACCACAAGGGGAGCCGTGTTGATCGTTATCTTTTGTCATAAAAAAATCTTGAAATGTAAACTTCAAGCGTGTCGAACTTCATAGGTAAAATAAATCGGTCCGCGTGTACAAACGGGTATAAAATGTCTTCGCGCATTCAGTAAAAGATTTTGGCAAATTGTATTCATATGGAGACGATGACAGATGCGATGTAAACATCTACAGGTGAATGAATTTTGTGACATTGAACAGTTTGTTTACTATGTGTTTTCATATCACTTGCCAAATTGTTTATGTGTGTAGTATTTTATACATAACTAGCTGTTCCCGCAAACTTCGTTCCGCCCGTTCAGTTTGTTTGGGAAAAATTAAAATGTTGTTTTTCCCTGTTACCTCACAATTTAACAGGATAAAAAGTATCTTATGTCCTTCTCCCAGTTCTAAGCTGCCTCCCCACCAGTTTTCAACTAAATCCGTTCAGCAGTTCTTGAGTTATAAGTGGTGTAACTAACACCACTTTCTTTTATATATATAGACTAGCAGACCCGTCTCTCGTTGCTATGGCCAGTGGCGGATTATCCTTAAGGCAAACTAGGCATTTGCCTAGAGGCGCGAAGTTATGAGAGGTGCGGGTGTGAATGAAAAAAGTACAACGCCAGTATTTAATTATTTTTTTAATTATTATTAGTATTTAAGCCCTTCAATTGTTCGGCCGTATGGTGTGCAAACATTTTCATCATCAATACAGTAGTTTTAACAAAACAATGTATGGTAGGATTTTTTCTCTTCTATAGATCTTAAAAAAAGTAAGCGGTGGTATATGTCTATCTTTAAAGAAAAACCCACAATAACCGTTTTTGCGTTTACTTAAAACGGTAAAATGAAGGGTTACTTTCGAACATATTTTTAACAATACAGTTTTTATAATATAATATAATATATATTTTATATAATTATATAATATTTATTAACCCTTAATCAAATAAATCTGTTAGATACGTTACGCGTGTAATTTAGATCAAAATTGCCTTTTACACTATCAGAAAAAAAATTAACAACTAATTGGTTGGACTAATTGGTCTCGTTGGTCGAGTGGCTAGCGGATTTGCCTAACTACATCGACCAACCGCGAGGCTCGGGTTCGATTTCCGACGGAGGCAGGCATTTGTGTGATGAACATTTAGATGTCTGCATTTCCGGGTCTGGGTGTTTATTAAATTTATTCTGGCATCTATTTAAGTATTTATATGTATTAGTGTCATTGACTAACACCCATAACACAAGCATGTCATTTGCTTCCTTTGGGGTTAGATTCAATTTGTGTAATTTGTCCAGGGGTATTTATTTATTAATTTAATGATTTATCAAAAAGTTAAAATCTCCGTACGCAAATTTAAATATCGTTGAAGCGTAGCAAAGACATTCACGCTTACTGCATTAATAACCGAAGCGAAGCGAGGGCGGGCAGCTAGTATCTATATAAAAATGTATTATTTAACTATCTGTATGTATTTAATATTATATTTTTATATTCGTTACTATATTTTACACATTAGAATAATTATTAATCACAAGCAATAAATAAATTTAACCCTATCTTCTGTTAACTGCCACCGTTTCCAAACCTTGGCTAGGTTCGGAAGCGGTGGTGGTAGTCAAGAGAAGAAACGGCGAAAGAAACTCCTCAGCCACCAAGATTTTTGTAATTATAATAAATTTATCATTATTAGAAATATTTTATTATTACTGCTTTTTTGCAAGACAATCTTTAAAACTATGTTTTTTCTCACAATAAGTCAAACCACACCTTATATACTACTAGCAGTTTCAAGCAGCTTCGCCTGCGTAGCTTGGCTTTTTTTGCACTGATTTTGATGAAAGAAAGCCTATGTCACACAGGGATAATGTGGCATTCTATAGGTGAAATATTTTTTTAAAGTGGTCCAGTAGTTTCGGAGCCTTATTCATTTCAAACAAACAAACAAACAAACAAAAAATCAAACATTACCTCTTTATTAATATTAGTATAGATTTATTCTGCGGTATCTATACGCGATCGTTGACAAGAGAGCTCCGTGCTTCTCCGCTATAAAAAATACTGTGTGTGTATGTTTACAATGGGGTAATACTCCTGTATTACCCCATTGTAATGTGTATTGTATTGTGGGGTAATAATCCTTTAATCCTTTATTACCCCACATCATGCATTGCGCATCACAGATTTATTTTATTTGATTTGATTCATTGACGAATGTTGGATTAATCTCAACAGAGCAAACATTGTTATGAAAAAATATCATGATGACTTTTGGATGCTATTGTTTGGTTTTTCTTCTGATACCGTAATATGCGCATCAAATCAAAATGTACGTCACAGGTATCGAGAGAAAATAAATTAAATACTTTACAGTTGATAGTCTCATGGGAGCATTTTTTCAGGATTAAAATCAGCTTTAGTCCAAGTTACCCTCTTTGCGTGTGCTGAATTTCATGAAAATCGATTTAGCAGTTTTTGAGTCAATGAGTAACAAACATACAAACTTTCACATTTATAATATTTGTGGAATAATTCATTCTCATATCTCGTATACTTGAGAAGCTATTGATATATAAAAACCTCATCAAAAGTCATTGCGTACTTCTTGAAGTCCTAGAAATCGGAAATTTATAGTACCTAATCAACAAAATACGTCTAAAACTTGTAACTTTTTTCCCCTATTCCATAAATTAGGGGTGTTTGGTCAAAAACTAGGGGAGAAACTTTACATTTAATATCGTTGTTCATTTGTACCCTCATAACTAGAGTTTTTATTATATTAGATAAACAAAATGTACAGAGTATAATGTCTAGTATAGTTTTAAAATATATAGAGTTTCAATAACATAGTTCTTTTTAATATACGAGTGCGAGTCGGACTCGCGCACAAGGGGTTCCGTACTATAGTCTATCTATTAAAAATTACGTATTTCATATGGAAGCCCCCCTTAGTATAAACTTTATTAGTATTTAATTATTTATTTTGAAACGTAATATGCAAATAAATATTCTGTGAAAATTTAAAGCGTCAGGTATATTACCGTTTTTAATATTGAATAAAAAAATGCCTTAATTTTTTATTTTTAATATTTGTTGTTATAGCGGCAACGGAAATACATCATTTGTGAAAATTTCAGCGTTCTAGCTATCACGGTTTATGAGATACAACCTGAAGATAGACAGACAGCGAAGGCTCATTAATAAGGTCCATTCTTACCCTTTGGATAAGGAACCCTAAAAATGGTATAAATATGATTTAGTGCCTATTTTTAATCCTGTGTAGCTTTTTTAAATATCTTTACTGTACATAATTCACTCTTCTATAGATTTATTTTAGATGTATGATGTATGCCTGTATGTGTGATTCATTAGTGATATTGGCACAGTCTTAATACTAACAGTCGGCCGACTCATGTACTCGCACAGAGCAACGCTGGGGGGAACGCGGGGAAGCGAGCGGCAGGGTCGGCGAGCGCAAACTCCATACAGTTTGCGCTCTCTATCTAGAAGGGTTTGCACTCGTTATTTGTTAAAAATTTGTTAAATGTATTTTATTATAATGTCATACTTGCTGTCTTTTAAATTTATAATGGTTTACAGGATGTGTTCCGTTTTTATTCGTAAATAAGCCATCCGGCTTGCTGACGTTTCGTCCACAAAATTTTCATCCACAATATATGAAACAACACCTTTTTAATTTATTATTTTTCCACTGTCGATTCGTGCACCATTAAAAAAAAAATTTTATACAGTCAGATACACAGCTTTAACAAAATAAAGTGATCCATTTAGGTATATTATGTTTTAAACTTTTATATATAAATTGATACATCAAAATCACCAATTACTCAAGATTTAATTTAATTTTTTTTTACACGTATGATGAAGTTTAGCACATAATAGTAATTAGCATAAAGTTAAAGTGGGTAAAACGAATCCAAATATTTTGTGCGGTACGAAACAAAAAAGCTTTATAATGGATTCATAAATATATCACATACTGCGAATTATACATTATGAATGATTTTAGTTTGAATTGATTACATCTGTGATTAAAAATAGTAAGTAGGTAATGCCAAATTAATGTACCTAGCTGTTGTCACATATATATTATGTTTCTTTTGTTATTATATTGTTCATTAGCATACAACTTTTTCATCTGACTGTATTAAACAATTTCAATAATTTGATAGTGAACGAATCGTCGGTGAAAAAAATAATAAAATAAAAGGTGTCGTTTCGTCCACTGTGGATGAAAATTTTGTGGACGAAACTTCAGTAAGACCATCATCGGTTTCATTATTAACTTCACATTTTTTTGTTTGCAATTTTAAAATAAAATTTTTAGATGAAATACTTAAAATGTTATTATTTGACAACCCTGACCCTTGACTGACTTGCCGTGAGTAGGTATATTAAATGTCGGCATGAATTCAAGAACAAAGGAGTTGGATTACTGGTAGGTAGAATTCTTAATACTGTGCTAATGGTCTCTGTTGTCATCGGCCTGTTAATCTTGGTATATTCTTTATCAGAGTCGACCTTGTCGTCATTGCTTATCACTGCCACACAGGCTTCACACAAAGCCTTTAGTATCTGACATTTATATCCTAATTTAGGTCGTACAGTGTAAATCTAATGATAGGACAATTGAGATTATAACGGTAGGTACGATTTAGTCAAGATTTTTTTTTAGTGAATCATTCGGGCGTTTTGAGTATAATTTTTTTAAAATCTCTTAATACATACTAATATCCAAACTGTGTCTTTTGCGCTTTCTGCCTTAACTACTGGACAGATTTCGATGAAATTAGATTTGCATATAGTTAAAGATCCGTGTTCAGACATAAGCTTTTTTTTAAAAATCACTATAATGATCACTTGTAAACGAAGTCGCGGGTAAGCATCAAGTTTTCCATATTCGTGCGTGCAAAGCTTTTGATATGAGTCAGCGTTCTATAAACGATCGATGTCCCAACGAAAGGGGAAGTTACGTCTGGCATGGGAGTGCTTCCCCACATAGGTTTCCTTTCTCCATGGCTACGTTCAACCCTCGTACTTAGGGGTTGAAAGATAATGTGCTTGACAAACTCGAAGGCATTGTGGCGCAGTGCAGACTACTAAATTAGATAGATTTCAATCGAAGATATCTCCACTACTGTTAAACTTTTTTTTTGTTGAAATACGGCTAAGGTTGTTAGAATTTATTACAACGTGACTTATACGACGTATAAAACATTTTCTAATTTTGAATATAGAAACTTTTCGTTATTCCTCCTCCCTCGGATTTTTGTTCTTAGCGTTTACCATGAGTTTACGGCTTGTCAAGTTTACTATACTCGCTATCGTCTCTGTTAATTATTTGTATGAAAACTTTGAACAGCGTCTCTCTTGGTAACTAAGAGACACATTTTTAGATCTAAAGTGTCAGATTTCGACATGTTACTTACCAAACGTAACTTATAAGAACTCATGGTAAAGGCTCTGTATTAATATCTATTTTACGGAAATAAAAAAAAATAACTCAGCTTTGAAAGGTTCTGACACTTTACCTTGAGTTGGTATAGATTTCGTTTAGTATTTGAAATCGTATCGAAATCTATAGCGCTTTTTGGCTTAAATCTGGTCAGTTACCGCGCGCTTTTCAAAGTACATACAAATTAATTTATATGGACGCCAGCGAGTATAGTAAACTCGACAAGCCGTAAACTCATGGTAGGGGTACTGACTTCTGAGCCTTTACCATGAGATGGTATAGATTACGTTCGGTAAGTAACGTGTCGAAATCTATGACAATTTTGATCTAAAAATGTGTTCCTCTTAGTTACCGATAGAGGCGCTGTTCAAGGTTTTCATACAATTAATTTATAGAGACTTTAGCGACTAGAGTAGACTAGACAAGCCGTAAACTCATGGTAAGGGCTCTGAGTCTTTAACATGAGTTACCATAGATTACGTTCGCTAAATTTCGTATTGAAATCTATACTGCTTTAGGTTTTAAATTTAGTTCTTTTAGATAAGTACAGTAATATAATTAAACTAGCTGCCCGTTCCGGCTTCGCTCGGATGGTAATTTTTTTACCATAAATTGAGATATAAGCTATCCTATCTCCTTAGTTGGATCGAACTGCATATGGTGTGCGAATTTTATTATAATCGGTAAGGTGGCTTAGGAGTCCATTGAAGACAAACATTGTGACACGAGATTTATATATATTAAGATTATAATTAATATATTATTAAGAAATGATGAACGAAATAACCTGTTGTGATGGAGCTGTGACGATGATCGGGTGGTAGAGTTTCAAACTCACAGATTTCAGACTATTCATTTCGGATCATTTTACTTTTTTTTGGTGTTAGACGTCGAGTAGCTTTTAAAAATTTTATTCGTTGAGAGTCATTTTTATTCGTTTTATTCGTTGAGGGGTAAAAAAATTTTATTCGGCGATGAAGAACTTTTTAGCGCCTTACGTCAAGCAGAGTGCCAATACTCCTCAAATCCACACACCCAGTATATAGAAAGCAACAGCAAGTTGAGGTTCTGTCTCCCAGAATACAGCTCTTGTTCCTGTCGTTGTAGGGAACTGAACAGTCCATCCACCTAATAATGTCTCGGGCTAAGCACTCTTGCTCGTCCCCAAAGTCCGGTGAAGTTGTAAAAACCGCGAGGCTGGCAACTCATTAGTCTTTTATAAAAAAAGCTGTAAACAGCTCAGCTGGATAAGTACTACCAACTTATTTATTCCTGCCGCCATAACGTTGCTTTTTGACAGTGTCGCATTCCCGTGTTGGTCCGGGCTCCATTGTAGAATAGACCATCTGCCTTCTTGTGCCAGGCAGCTTGTAAAAGGTGAGCATAGGCTTGCCGTCACTAACACCGTGATATCTGACTAGGTGGTAGAGTTTCGCAGCGACTCACACGGATTGGTACTACCGCCTTGCCTATTCCTGCCGCCATAACGACATGACGTGTTCCGGTTCCTAGGGTAAGGTAGCCGGTATACTTATTTTTGCTCGAGGCCTAACATCCCGGCCTCTGGTTGGCAACTCATCATTACCACCTTTGGTGTCTCTAGGCGGCGGGAATTTCTTACCATCAGGAAATCCGTCTGCTTGTTTGCCTTCCAATGTCATAACAAAAAAAATCCTTGCTAGAATATAGGGTAGTAGATAGACTTGGTTATTTCACCTATGGAAGGATTATGATGATGATGATGATGATGAGGAAAGAAGTCAGAAAAATAATTTTGTCACCTTAAACCTAAACGCATTACCCGCGACTTCGTCAGCGTTGGAAAGTTATCATTTTCATACATACTTTCATGCCCCGTTGTGGTCCTTTGGGGGTTGATTTTTTAAAAGGAAGTAGACTGTGTATGAACTCGGATATTTAACTATGTGAATAATAAATTTCATGGAAATCGGTATTGCGATTAAGCCGTGAAAGCTTAAAAGTCTATCACTTTCGCTTTTGAAATGATAAAAACACAAATTCAATACAGGTACTGATCGCTTCTACAGTCTAGTGGTCCTTAATTAGCCTTGACTAGATGAGTTTTCAGATTCGATTCCCTGGTCGGGCTCCTTAGAATTTTTAGTTTGAATGTTCTTCGAAAATCAACGTTGGCTGGGATGGGATAAAATATGTTCGTTTGGCGACAGATTTGCCAGTTGCCACCTATCGCATTGTGGGACTAACTACCTGTTCTGAGATATGGACGTGAAGATATTATTTTTATATATTGAATAAATGTCTTTGTTTTCTTACGTACGCCAATATGTTTGTCTCTAATTTCCAAAAATAACATTAACTATAATCAAATTAAAGTGTTATGTATAGATTATCATCAGGGAATCAGTTAATAATATGTTCTTATAAAAAATCTTGTACTAAGATTAAGACATTTAGTAATGTCGTATTGCCATACACCGTTAAAAGTCATTGTCTCAGTGGAGTGTCTTAACTGTTGCCCCTCGTAAACGGAACGTAAAGCGATTGCGTGAACGGCGGTGAGTGGGGCGAGGGGGGAGGAGTGATATGCGCGCGCCTGTGCGGTGGGGACTGGGGCNNNCAGTCCGGCCGCCCCCGCAGCTCGCTCCGGTCCGGCGCCGCCGGCCTCCGCTCGGATGCCGCTGCCGGCACCCGCCTGCGATGGTCCACGCCGGGCCGGCCGCGCGCGCGCCCTCACGCGCTATGTTCGCCGCCGCTGAGGCGAAGCCGCGTCGCGCCGTCTCGCCACTCGGTATACCCAAGTCGCCGTCGTTCCACTCGGGGCTGGACCTCGTCGCCAGTCAAACCAAGCGATCGGAGAGTGTGTCCGACGTTGCCCGCGCCTTCCGCGTAGCACTCTTCGGGATGGAGGGCCAGGGGCCGCAGCAGAAGGCGCCTTCGCCGCCGGACGCGCGATCCCCTCCGCCCCCGCCCAGTGTTGCCACTGTGTCGCCCGAACGACCGCCTACTTCTAATGCTGATAAAGAAAGTCTTATGGTGCAACTACCATTGTTAAAAGGTTTGTTCGTCCTAAAAACCCTACGGCAATCCTAAACTGAGACACGTTTTCTGAAACTAAACTCAAGACAACTGACTTGAGGGTGACTTTGAATATCAGTCGATCCAGGTTACTCCGCAACGGAGCTCAAAAAACTGACTTAACTGACATGAGGGCTATATCAAATCAGTCGATCCAGGTTACACCTGCTCGGGGATACACAAAACCCGCCTTAAAATACTTTCATGTAATGATACAAGCCTTTTGTAAGTTTTCCTTAGGTAATTATATATTTTTGCATCAAAGTTGAAAAATTATTAAACAAACAACAAGGTCAAAAATAATAAAAAGGTCAAAAAATCTTTGTCTCCAGTAAATGCTTTTAAGATAACCTCGTGCCAGCATTATTGACCTAATTTATGAAGTCGCGCGTCGTCATAATCTTACAGATTCGTGGAAATCTACAATGAATCTACTTCTCACGTTTCGTATCCAATCTATTGTGAAGCTATAGTTTCCCGTGAACTTTGGTAAACGGCAAAACTGCCGCAGAAATATATCGACCGATCGGCGACCGGCCGGCCACCCCGGTAGGCGGCACTCTAACAATATTTATGGGTATGAATTATGGGAAAAGCATGGGCTTCGAGTTTTCATGTTTCATTATTTAAGCCCAGTAAAACTCTAATATACCGACTCCAATTATTTCATTAACTCGCATTTTATAATTATTATTTTTTCGAAAGATAGCTAATTATTTCGAAATTGTCCTACATCTATACATAATATCACTACATAGTATAAAAAAGTCGCTTCCTCTGTCCCTATGTCCCTTTGTAAGCTTAAATCTTTAAAACTACGGAACGGATTTTGATGCAGTTTTTTTAATGGGTGAAGTGATTAAAGAAAGAAGAAAGAAAAGGTTTCTTAAAAGATTCTTCCCAAACGGGTGATGACGCACTTTTTTTTATTTTTGATCACTTTTCTTTCAATCACGTGTGTTTAAAGTCTTCGCTTTCAGTCACGTGTGTTTAACGTCATTGTACCAAGCAATTAGCTATAAAACGGTCCTCAAGAATATCAGTTAATCTTAAGATTGAGGTTATGGATCTCGTTGCTTAGGAATATATCAGACTTTTAATGAGATAAGACAGCAAACACATGGCTGATGATAAGAAGTAATAAAAATATGGATATAGAAATTATAGGTCGCTGTCCTATGGATGTCAAACTTGGGTGCTTATTATGTATCTCAGTTGCCAACTCAAAACGGAAAAGTGTATTTCAAATGACGTCATTTGTGTTTCCTATCTCTATTGTATTTCTGTTGGTCACTGGAGATAGTAAATATAGAACACGTCATTTGACAGCTATTTGATGTACACTTTTCCATTTTGAGTTGGTGACTGAGATACATAATAATCAGCCCCCTGATGTCTACTGGCTACCCTTATTTAACGACTGGGACAGGACACAAAAAATGTTATGGTGGTAGGAAATGGTAAAACATGCTTCCCTGCCCAGGCAAATAGCTGCACACCATTTTACCAATTCTACCACCAGTGAAAATCTAAATTCAATAACTTTGACGAAATTTTAAGGTAACAAAAAAATCCTACTTAGTTGCTTATAATTGAGCCTCATGTATCTCAAGTTGTTATAGCTTTCGGTAGCGAGAGACAACGTTCAAATCCTTTCTAAAGTATTTTTTTTCCTTTTGTCAAAATTTTACCCAAGCACGAAAGTGTTGTGTGTTAGTGCTATAATCCTAATTTTTTGAATAATCCCAACAGAAATAATATTTGTAATGTAACTTATTTCCACCTGAATCGCATCAGCTTTCAAAGAAATAAACCGCATCGTAACTGGTCCATCCTTACAGAATTTATGAAGCTACAAACACACTCAGATACGTCAAACTTATATCCGCTTCCGTCGGGGGCTTAAAATTAAAATATCTTCAGAGTTTCGAGTTTGTTCGAATTCATATTAAAATGGGAGTAAACTTACAAAAATCTCCGTAAATTGCTATTAGAATTCTAGTACATGTTCAAATCTGCAGACCATGCGCTGGAGTTGGAAGATTTAACAATAAAGAATACTCAACAAAATTGTTGTACAAAAAATTGTACAACAGTTTTTTTTTGTACAAAAAAATGTACAAAATTAAATTTTTGAACACAAGTAATTGTCAGTTGCTATCGCAGTTCAGAAAGGGTCAAAGTGTTGCTAGTTGCTATTACAAATTTAATTTCTCACATTTAATGTTGTGTTGCCTACAGTACACCAGAGAGTCAACTCAGTTAATCTGATGATTGAGGTCACGGATCTCGTTGTTTAGGAATAGATCACGCTAACATCAAACCAGATTACCTGGTACTCGCCAAACAGTTTAGATACCGAATATTTATAATACCAATATAACACCGGATTCTTCCTATGTTTATGTTTATTTTAATCAAAACAATGTCTGTTAGTTCGCACTTGGTTGTAGTTTTCGAAAGTAAGTTTACACTTATTTTTTATCGCCTCTGTCGTCTAGGCGGTCCAGTGTCGGACTTGACTTTTTGAGGTTCCGGGTCAGAACCCCGGGTTTAGCAATAAAAAAAGAAAACGTGTTTAAAAAAAAAAGAAAATGTGACGAGATAAAGTCAGCAGTTTTGGAGATACCTGTAGCTTTTTTAAAATACCCGCGTTAACGGTAAAGAAAGAAATTAAAAATTTTGCCATGCGAATTGAATTCTTGGTAGCTCAAATGGTTAGAGCATTCGTCGAGCAAGGAAAGGTTACAAGTGCAAATCCTGTCTGGGGCGATATTTTTTCTTTCTTGAAAAATATAGAAATATCATTTGTTCATTAAAACATAACTTCCCGGCAACCAGGCTTAAAGACCTTTTACAACCACCATTTCCAAACGTAGCACCTCAGGAGAAGAAACGGCGATACAAACTCCTCGACAAACATGATTTCTTTAATTATTATATTAAGTTAATATTTTTTATACTAGCAAATAGTTTATTATTGAAGTATACAAATACTATAGAAACAAAAAGTAACAATATATTTATTTCCCACTAGGGGCCCGCCCCGGCTTCGCACGGTTATGGAATATACGTATAAACCTTCCTCTTCAATCACTTTATCTATTAAAACAAAGCGCATCAAAATCAGTTGCGTAGTTTTAAAGATTGAATCATACAAAGGGACATAGAGACAGAGGAAACGACTTTGTTTTATTTTTGTGACGTGTTTACACAAATATAAATATTCTTCCATTTAAGTTATTTTATCAGCTTCTGTTTGGGTAAGTTGGAAGAAATCTCTTTATCTGAGATAAGCTGACCTTTTATACAAGTCTTTTAGTTTTAAAGTTTATGTAAGTTTTGTTTACAATAAATGATTATTATTATTATTATTATTAAAAATTGCCACCGTATCGGAGCGCGACAAGCCAAAACTGCTTGTAAACCAAAAACCTTGCTGGTGAAAAATTATAGTGGTGTTTGGGATATCCAGTCAATTTTTTTAATGAAAGCGATCACGGGTCTCCTGACAGTAAAAGACGATCGTGTCCTATGGACACTAAAAAAAGTAACTTCACGCCCATTTTCCCTAAGAAGTAGGCAGAGCCACAACAAGGATACCCACGACTAGCCGAAGACACTAAGGTAAGAGACGATCGTGGCCGATAGACACTATAGGTGTTCTAACAGCCCTGTCCTTCTCTCAATGTATCTCCCCAATTTACGCTTGCTACTGCTACACCATAAATGGGCGAATCCGATTTGCACTTGGCTACTTTATTTGTTGTAATATACCGATATCAGTTATAGTATTCATCATAAAGATTGTAACTTTTTTTATCACGATCGTAATAATATATTACGTTTCGTGCATTAATAATGCGTATGTTACGATTACATTACTGTTTGACGAATATTAATGTTATTACTCGATATCGATTGTTTGGTAGCTTTGCACTAGAGCTGTCAAGTGACAAGTAAAAGAATTATCGATGAATAATATAATAATTGTCTTACGAGCAATTTCAATAACCTATCTACAATTGAAGTCAGGCCTACTAGAGTTTTATTGCTAAGATGTATTATAATTTTTTACCGAAAACAAACAGTGGAAGGTATACAGATACATATCTTCTTAGCTGAAATGACCTGCCCCACCATCGCATTAACGTAAATTTATAATATGCACGCAATACACTTAAAACACTTCTGTAATTGGACATTCAGTGACCAATTACATTAAATTCAATTTTTTTTCGGATTTGTTGTTCAATTAGTTTATTATTAGTCCGAACGCGAGACAGAGCCGATTTCGTGATTCATGCATTGAATAAAGAACATTGCAAGTATCATCCTGCGACCAGTTTACCGACTTGTACATTATACAGTTTGCAATTCTCAAAAAAAATACGCATACTCAGATAAGATGTCGTTGTTAATATTCTACGTTGCTAATACATCTGTATAAAATAAATAGGTAATTGTATCCTTAACTGGTTACTGATGAATAACACTATCTCACATCGTAGATAGGTTATAAAAATTAGTGTTGGTTCTCGACCGTAATCCCTTTACGCCCAAGGACTAGTGACAAGTGTCCAAAATTAAATTAATATTGTTATAAAGAGTAATACATTTAATATTAATAATTAAATTAATTTATCCATGCAAATAACAAGAACTCATAAATCTCCAAAGTAAGCAAATAATGTAACTAATGGTAACAAACTAAATTTATCAGACATGTTTACAAAAAAACAAATGAATATGATATGTTGTTGCAAATTTACAAATAAACAAGTTGATTTGTGAGTAATGGATGGTTTCACGTAAATTGTGCTTGAAGTTTTTGGAGAAAAAAGTAGAAAGTATATTTTAAAGGATGCAGTATTTTTCTTCTGTCAAGTTCTGTCGAATGTTTCTTGAACATTTAGAACCAGAAAGACAGACACACGATCGTTAGGTTTTGCTCCTGTCAAAAATAGAACCCGAGCGTCTCTTGACATTGTTATTACAAATTAAAAATTTCTCAAGATGATTTCTCAAAATTTATTATACTGTTATAAAAGTAAACATATGATATATGTTTTAAATATGAAATTTAACAATGATTTTTTTTATCTTTACTTTCATCATCATCATCATCATCATCATCAGCCGGAGGACGTCCACTGCTTTTTTAAGTCAAATATTATTATTTAGCCTTATACTTTTTATTGCCTAAACTAACTATATAATTTTGATTAAAGAATGTAACTGCGATGATATTGGGTTCTCCGCGCTATCAGCTCCTGATCGTTTTCCTAAAAGGAAAGAAAAGGTTCTTATGACAAAAAAAAAACCGAAAAAATGGAAGAGAACACGGAAAAACAGAACTGCCCGTTCAGATCGACGTCCACCGGGACAGCTAGTAGTTTGTATAGTTTAGGATAAATATTTTTTTATAGGTCATTTGCCAAACACAAAAGGAAATACAATGCACAGCAACAAATACAATAAATATATTGTAAATATAGATAGCCAGGATAGGGGTGTGCCTGGTGATTCATATACTGACCTGCTAACCCTGATTGTAATTGTTGAATATAAACATGTCCATCGGTTGTTTGTCACTCGATACCGTCGCACGTGGCGTCTCGTCACTAATCGCTATGTGAACCCATTATTTTCACTGTTATCGATATTCTTGTTCGAAAGTTGTTCTAATAATGTCGACATCGATTCGCGGTGTAATTTGCATTTCCCCAACTAGTGATATTTTTAATAGATGTTGCTAGAGGATTTGTATTTTTTTTGCAGAAATCGTTATAATATCGGTAAAAAAGTTAGCGTAGGTATAAGTTGAAAGAAATTGACTGTTCTTTTTCTTCTCCTTTTATAAATATGGTTTTCGATCGTTTTTCACGACTTATTCAGCCAATGTCAAGTTAGTTAATTCTTATCAAATCAAATTAGCTTATATTACGTAGATCTATACAAAGATTCTTGTAACACGTCCATATAATTCTAAAAACTACCACCATTAGACAGTCATTAGACACTATGTACAAAGTCATGTCAAGTCAGGGTCTTGAGTAAAGCGGTGGCTTCGTTACTCAAGCTCATCTTGTGAGATTTGATGGCAGCGAGGAAATAGACGATACACTCATTTATTCATATCTATTTCATTTGTGCACTTTCACTGAACAAAATTTATCTAATGTCCACCTAAATTGACCAATTTCACTCAATACAAACACGAAATTCAATAATAATGAAAAAATTACAACCATCTTCATTCACGATGGCGCCAAAACACTTCAAAATTACCTGTTAAGTGAATTTCATTCTATATTTCAAGACATTTTAAAATAGCAGAATATTATATTTGCTGTATTTCTATTTTCTTGACAATAAAACGAAAACAAATGTTCTAACTTGTAATGGTGAATCCCTTTAACATCCATCAAGATTGCATTTCATTTCATGAACTGCACCTCGAGGGTAATCGTTTTCAATTAGATTTTTCATCATATTGCTTCAAGAAGCAGCTCTTTTTCTTTACAAACCAGGAAAATTTGTAAATGTATTAGTAATTTACAAATAATGAAATAAGAGTTTATTTTTTGTGATATTGGGAGGCAAACAAGCAGACAGGTTTCCTGATGGTAAGAAATTCACCCCGTCTAGATACTAAAGGTGGTAATGGTGCGTTGCAAACCGTAGCCCGGGATGTTAGGCCTCGAGCAAAAGTATGTTTACGGGCTACCTTGTCCTCCGAACCGAAAAACGTCAACGGCAAGCACTGACGTTATGGCGGCACAAATAGGTACTTGATAATCTAGTATGTACCACATACTAGATTATCAACTATCTTGAACCTTGGAGTACTTTAATCTATATTCACTGACAAGACGGTTAATGCACATATTATTACTAATCCACATTAACTTAAACGCACATCAATATTACTACACTGTACAAAAGTAGTCAACACAATACAAAACACTTTCCCCTTCCGTTTTTTCCTTGGCTGAAAAACAAAAAACAAATTTGATCCTATGTTTGTTGTATATGTTGCCTAAAAACGCCGAAATCACGGAATGTTGACCGACCATTCGTCGATTTCGTCCAAGAGTTCTAGTTTTGACCATTGCAGACAGGCGAGGTCGACAATATTTACATACGATTAGAATGTTTCATTATTGTCAGTGGAACCCGCGAGGGGGAGTAAATTTCATAGAAAATAAAGCGATGTTGCCAAATTCAGGAACGATTTTAAAAAGTTGTTGTTGTGAAAAAAATCACAGACTAATACATAAATAAAATATACTTATCCCTATAAGAATTTCACAAATTAGTCTAACCCCACTTTAGCCAAAATTGTATGCTTATATCATTGGTGTTAGCCGATGTTGCTAATACCAGAGATACGTTTACAATAATACGTTTAAATATTAAGAGACGGAGGCAAAATTGAAAAGGACGATTTCCTGTACATCATACATACAAAAATAATGATATCTGAAGGTCTACATAGGCATTAAATATTACTTATAAATCCATTAGGTAGTTATTTAAAACTATTACTATTATTACGATAACTATTATTAAACTATATCTCTTAGTTGCCGACCTCAGGTTGGCAACGCACCATTACCACCTTTGGTGTCTCTAGGTGGCGTGAATTTCTTATCATCAGGGAATCCGTCTGCTTGTTTGCCTTCCTATATCTTAAAAAAAATTAAGACTTACGCCACATACAGTATGTTATGAATTATTGTGATTATGAATATTTTAACAATAAAATGTAGGTACCTACCATTTATCCTCGTTTTATTGTTTTTTAACATTGATTTTCTGTTAAGATGTTAAATAAATTGTCATTTAATTAGCTTAATTAAACTAAGTTTAAAAAGATTGGAAATCTAAAGAAAAACAAAAATATGGAAACAGACTAAATTATTACTCTCTTTATTGGCAGTAATTTCTGAAACTCTGAATTAATTGAAAGTAATTTCTGAATTTCTTTCTGAAAATATATTATTTATGACAAAAATTAAAATGGCAACAATTAGGAATCTATGGACTATGGTTCGAAGTTTAGTATTTATGGCACATTTATGGAATTTTTGTAAAATGGTGAATTGGTGTATCATTTATTGTGATTTTAGCTAATTAAAATGCATTTCTTTAATTTAAAGTAAAGCTCTGATTCCTCCCTTACAGTATAAAAGTTTTAACGATACTTTTAAGTGAAAACTGGGATAGTGAAATTGTTTTTGTGACTTTGTGACAATGTGGAAAGAAAACATTAAATAAATTATTTGTGTCATTTCCAGTACGTAAACCATTTAATTAAATATGTATGTGTTTAAAATTGTAATAAAAATAAAATGTTTTCCATTATGTTGTTGTTTTTAATTTAATGATAAAACTTAAATTTTGATGATATAGTTTACTGTTTCTATGTTTATTTATTGAAACATTACAGCATGTATATTTTAACATCCAAAACATTCCCATGAAAACAAAGAAAGCCAGGGTCGGATATCCCACAAAATCTACTTATGTTTGTGGTTACCAATAGGTGGCGCTGTAAGACATTTTGATCCCACAGATTTTGTATGGATTTAAATTTCTTGTCGGAGTACTATAGTTGTTCTGTGATTGCAGACCATGCGTGAACAATTTAAAGAATACCCAATTATACTAGTTTAAATTTTGACATTTCGGATGCCCTTTCTCCTTCCCGTCCGCCGTGACCTATGTCAAAAAGTTGATAACCTTTTTACTAATTACCCAAAATATTTTTTTTCACTACTGCACTACTGTTTTCAAATTAACGTTTCTGCATAGTAAAACGAATAAATTAACCTATTCTTAAGAATTTTATCATAATTAGTAAAATGTAGGGTTACCCTTGAATCTCGATATCATGCGAATTGGAAATTGGAATCGTATATGATGTCATTGTATGTACTTTTGAACACAGTACTAACGGATTATTAACATTTAGTTACAAAGAAATTCATCGAATCCGAAAAAATAATTTATTGTTTTATGTTCACGAGTAACTAAATGTTAATAATTTGCCAGTATTGTGTTCAAAAGCACCTAAAATGACATACTCGATTCTAATTTTTAATGTTGCACGAATCGATCTTCAAGAGTAACCCTACTGGTCTTGGTTCCTCGTGTAGACTAGACTATCTTCCTCTCTTCTCAGACCAGCATAGGTTAAATGGATTGGACACTATTGGACACTATTGATTGGTAGAGATACTGTACAACAACGAACCGGGTAGAGATCCACCGCCATATCTATTTCTGCTTCCATATTCACATTGTTATTCCAGTCAGAGGGAAGCGGACATAATTTTATAATAGGCCTTATGACCCGGCCACAGGACGGTGACGCAACTCTAAAATCTTGGGAGTATAGGCCACGATGTCTCGTACCATCAGGAGAAATTAATGCTTGTTCGCTTTCTCTTATCACATAAAAAAACAAAAAAGGAGAGCCCGGCAAAAACTGTGAAATTTGAAACATATCAGCCATTCAAAAAAAAAGTTTGATAAATAAAAAAAGGTGCGTGTGCGATTCACACACGATAGAAGTGAAACTTCAGTAAATCGACAAAAGAATGAGATGAATATATAAAATCTACACATTTTTGTATTTGTGTCTCTTACCTGTCGTTTTTTCCGTTGCATCCGGTTTGAAATCACAACGATTCTAAAGAAATTTCACTTACACAATAATTAAGGTTTTTTTTGCGAGTTACGCTAATCAAACCACCGATAGTAATCGGACGGTTATAATATTTTAATTTTAGCACTTTTCTAACCTTCGTCGTCTGGAGAGTCCTTCGATGCGTGTCAAAATGCTGTCCACTGTATTTTTATGAGTTAGTGATCATTTCTATGACGTCTATTACATTCATGCAAGCGTCAGTCAATTAAATCAGTCATGAACTGCGTCTGAATCCTTGTTAAGCAATGTAATGATATCGACATTACCCAAATATCAGCCAAATCATGCTAGGTTATCTATCAGTCATAATAGTGACTGTCAAGAAACTGACAGCAGACCTACCGCGTAATACATGTCCATTATATTAATCTCGAATTCAGTGGTTTAGCATATTTTTGGCCATTATTTTACCCATCAAAAACCATTGAAATATAGAGACAAAAGTTAGTCAAGTTCTTTTTCAAGGTCTAGTCTATTTATATTTTATATCCTATGTTTCATTTTAATAAGTTGAGCCGATTTGACGTGGAAAAGAGACATACTTACATATACTACATTCATTTTTGGATAATATGCCGAAATTTATGTAAGCACATAACTTCCTATAACTAATTTTGGTTTTAAATTTAAAAAAATGCTTGGAGGTTTAAAAAAATGCTTAAAGTCCAGGGAAGGTTTAAAACATAAGAAAAAATATGTGTGTTTTTTTGGTTTGGAAAATCTGCGAGGAAACTAAAAAAAATATTTAATTTTTTTCCACATTAACTGGACGGGTGGAACGAAGTTCGCCGGGACAGCTAGTTTATAATCTTATTAAAGAGCACTATCAATATATCTATATCTGCTATCTGTTCACTATCTTATCTAAGTAATTTGGTAATTAGTCGATGTAGTGAGATTATATGGCAAAAAATGGATTGAATGAACACAAGTTATGCATTAGGGGCTATCAGAGATTACACAATAATGTACGGCTTCCAAATACGCTCTAAGAATATTCAATGCTACTACTACAATGTGGTGTGTAAAGTGGATGCACGTTCGAGTTTACATCGCGCTATTAAGATATTTTAGACCTTTGGTCACGAGGCGGTTTTTACCCGCGCCTGCGGCGGTTGCAGAACTGCGGTTTTATTTCAAAGCTCATGAGGCCGGTACATAATTTGTGCGGTCACAAAGGCGGCAAACAAAATCATCGCCCGCAAACTTCTGCGATTCTACCGGCGGGCGACTGATGTCGCGGGAACCGCAAACAACCGCGGGCGCTGC
Organism: Calephelis nemesis; assembly: GCA_002245505.1. NCBI lineage: Eukaryota > Metazoa > Arthropoda > Insecta > Lepidoptera > Riodinidae > Calephelis > Calephelis nemesis. Next base: position 38,341 of record NJDD01003514.1, read on the forward strand.
GGGTGTAAAACGTGAAATATGCGCTTACGTTTTTTTGTATATAAATCTACATACTTCCGTCCGGTCCGCAACCGCCGCGGGTCAGTTAAAAACCGCTACGTGAGTTTTAGGCTTAGACTGTACGAAAACCTGTCTTGCTCTCGTGGCTTAGAGAAGCGACGACCCCATTGCCCATTATTGTAATTAACTAGTCATTTAGATTACTCGATCATTCCAAAAGTGTCGTCCTTAGATTAGGTGGTAGTCATGCAACTATTCGCTCTTAATATCTGGTATTACTATCGTAGTTTTTAGTCCGTTGTCACTGTTATATTTCGGTTTAGAGTCTAGGATAGTCATTACCTTACGAAAGTAGCTTTAAATCCAATTTCAGGTTGGCAACGCAACATTTATACTGTAGAGAAAAAAATATATCTGCGTTGTAAATTAAGAAAATATAAAGTAACTAGTTAAGAGAGTAGGCAGTACGGTGATGACGATTGGCTTATATTTTTTTTGTTTTTAACAGATGCACCAGCCGCCGAACGAGAACAGTTATTCGTTCAGAAACTAAGACAGTGTTGTCTCTTGTTCGACTTCGCGGACGAGCCGCTGTCAGACCTCAAATGGAAGGAGGTGAAGAGAGCCGCCCTTCTGGAGATGGTCGAGTACGTGACCTCTCAGAGGGGCGTCATCACGGAAGCTATATATCCTGAGGCTGTGAATATGGTAATTATTGACTTTTTTAAGGAATGTAACAGAAAAAAGAAAACAAAAAAAGGAAAACAAATGCACATCTCAATAGAAAGTCATACATATACTAGCTGCTGATGTGATATTAAATAAAGATTCGATTTTTCGACTATAATTTACTACACAAAATTTGGTAAAGATCCGTTTAGTAGTTTTTGCGTGAAAAGGGAACAGACAAATAGACAAACTTGCAAAAATTTAAATACGCCACGATATAGGTTCTGTATCTTGTACACAATATGTAGCAATTATTGTTTTTTTTTTAAATCATGTATAGTAACTGCACATGTTTCATGTTATCATGTTTGTTACTATTTTACTTTTTTTATGTATAGAATATAACAAGAAAAAAATAGAAATGAAACATGAATACAAAAAAGAACATTTATCTCTCTCTCTCTTTCTTCGTGAAGATTATGGGCTGCGTAAACAAACATACAAAAAGAAACAATTTGACCTGATAACCTCCTTCTTTTTTGGAGACGATTAAAAAACTAACAATAAGTAAGAATTTTCAATTTCTCATTATTTACGCTGTGTTTGAACTTGCAGGATCTTACGAATAGAGTATTAAGGGCTGATTTCACCGATCATATTGAAATCCGAGTTTAGCAAAACCAAGTTCATTGTAAACGAGTTCAGATAACGGTCGATTCCGTTCATAAACTAACTCCAATTTAAATTGAAATTGACAAAATTCTTATATCCTGACCACCAAGTAAAATTTTCTTATATAGAAAATTCTCATGTCACAATGTTAGGCCTCCGAAACGGCTTTACCGACTTTGACCAAATTGTATATGTATATTCAGTAACTCTAAGAATCGGCTACTATCTATTTTTCATGCCCCTAAGTAATAAGGGTGACACCCCAATTTTTTTATTAAAATCACATTAAAAATTGCAGAACAACGTATGCCTGGTCTGCTAGTAGTTTAATAATGGAACAGTTTAATTTTTTTACAATAATAATGTCTATGACAATAAAATTGACCGGCCTCAGGTTGGCAACCTACCATTACCACCTTTGATGTATCTAGGCGGCGTGAATTTCTTACCATCAAGAAATCCGTCTGCTTGTTTGTCTTCCAATATTATAAAAAAAATGATTGACGCTCGTGACTATTGACTGAAAAAAACTAAAAGCCTAAAAATGGAACTTTGGGGAGATATGGGTTAACGCGTTTTTACGATGATCACGTTTAAATTTGACGGTGAAATTTAGCCTAAGATAGACAAGTTATGAGTACATCCAATGCCTTACAGTTTTCTTAGAAAAAAAAAGTTTTCTTAAAACGCTAAAATTGTGTGATATGTGAATTCACAGTTTTACATATTTCAGGCTATTATTAGACCATTCCGTAACCTTGACGTCATTTATGCGATGCCTATTATAACTTTACGATGTGTTGGTAAATTCTGTTTGAGAGATGCAATAAATATGACTTCAGCATTTTTTTAGGGACGTTGGTTGGTACATGGTTAATTTTTTTGTAGTAAGTTTTACACGCAGAAAATTACAAACCTTTAACCTCAGTGGTCTAAGAGGCATATTGTGTAGAACAAAAAAAAACTTAAAATTTTTTCTTTACGAACTCATAATAAAATATGGGAAATTTTAACTTATCTTTTCCACGTGCCCCTTGTCTAAACAAACTGATATGTGTTTACGGACGCTGATTGGTACAACACTGTAAATAAATTCCTTTGTCTGACAGTTCGCAACAAATTTGTTCCGGACGCTGCCGCCATCGTCGAACCCCAACGGTGCGGAGTTCGATCCGGAAGAAGACGAACCCACGTTGGAAGCCGCCTGGCCGCACCTACAGCTGGTGTATGAACTGTTCCTCAGGCTGCTCGAGTCGCCGGACTTCCAACCGAATATTGCCAAAAAATATATAGATCAGAAATTTGTACTACAGGTTAGTAATTATACTAATATCTTTAATCCCATTTTGATCCAGGTCCCTTGTGTAGAATAAAATGTAGCTCATCAGCCTGTCAGCCAACTAAATAACTGTTGATAGAATGGTATGCAACAACTACCTTAGTTTGAAATATATAAGTAAGCAAATTATATACTTGTGCTATGGGTGTTAGTCAACGATCCTAATACATATAAATACTTAAATAGATACCATGATGAATTTAATAAACACCCAGACCCAGAAATGCAGACATCTAAATGTTCATCACACAAATGCCTGCCCCCGTCGGGAATCGAACCCGAGCCTCGCGGTTGATCGGTGTAGTTAGGCGTGTACGCTAGCCACTCGACCAACGAGGCGGTTAGCTTGGAAATAGCTTTCTATTGTGGGAAATAGCTTTCCTGATACCGCGCCTGAAAGATCGTCTGTATTTTTATCAATCCAATTTATAGCAGGTATATATATAATGTTACAATTATATAAATTACAATCGTCTAGATGTATCTTAATGGTATAACTTTATTTATTATTACAAATAATTACGTTTAAATAGTAAAAAAGATAATGTTGAGAGCCTTGTTAGTAGAAAGATTAGATCAACCGACCAGCCGCGAGGCTCGGGTTCAATTAAGAATCAGGCATTTGTGAGATGAGCATTAAGATGTCAGCATTTTTGAACAAACATGCAGACAGACAGAAAGACAAAAATGTTTTTAATCTCATATTTGGGTTTGGTATCGGTCCAGTAACACCCTCTGCTATATAGTTTTTCAATAATTTCAATGTACAGAATTGACCCTTCTACAGATTTATTATATGTATGTATGTATAGATATTTAAGTATTTCTATGTATTAGTATCGTTGACTAACACCTATGACACAAGCATATTATTTGCTTACTTTGGGGTTAGATTCAATTTGTGTGATTTGTCCAGTGAAATTTATTATTATTATTTCAAGATCTTAGTATAGCTTTTTGTCTCTATGTTGGTATCATGGCAAACAATTTTCTTGTCATTAATATAAATAAGTTATTCAAACAAAAAACCTATTATATTCTTGTCTCTTTCGTTCCCTCAATAAAACCTATCATTACAAAGACGTGTTGTTTGGATTACATGAATAGGGTTGTCACATTTTGCCTCGAAAAAAAATCAACCATTGCGGATACACTTATTTTAGACTTGTATTTTGTATTTGAATCTGTATTTTTTTAATATAACTATATTTTAACAAAATTATGGATAAAACGCTGTCGACATTAAATATATTATGTTATATATAGAAAACTATCTGGTTTATGCGGCTTTTTATGTGATGAAGAAGGACGGAACATAGTGCAATGAAGTCTTTTTTTTAAATAAGATAGCTAACAAGCATACGGCTCTCCGAATAATAAGAGACAACTATGATCTTTAGAAATTGTAGATATTAATGATGCATCGCTGTTTCCGTGTTGTTAGTCCTATTGTGAAAATGTACCTACTACTCTACCCTCCGGGCCCGAATATTAAACTCAAACACTCACTGTGTGAAAGCGGAACTTCAAATGTAAACATTGGAGAAGAACCGAGATTATATGCGTACTGAGCTAGAAGAAGCCTTATACACTGTTTTGCATCTTCAAATTGTATTGTTCAGAGGAACATTTCAAATTCGGCTGGGGAATGTCGCTAGTTGAATTTTCGAAGAAAGTTACCGAAGTATTTGTTGCACATTCTTAGTTATGACGTCGTCTTTGCGCTTGGCCTGCACTGGCCTCAATCGTACAGTTATTAGCATCGTCCCATTTCGGTATATTTCAACAACCTTGTATTTCTTTTTTTACATGAATACATATGTATTTTTATCCTATGTCCCTAACGATGGAGGTAGAGAGTATTGAGTTCAAAATCTCAGGATTTTTGAGGATAATATATAAAAAAAGTTTGAGAAAGTGGCAACCCTATCTACGCATCGTGTCGGCCTTGACCGTTGAGTAATTGAAGGCAAACTTTCTTTATGGCTTTTTGATTGTCCTCTACTCCGCCTACTCAGCGTTCGTGATGCACAATCGTATATTGTTCGTTATCGACTACTGTTTTCATATCTATCGATACTTATCTGCGCTGGCGCTGCTTGTGAATCGATTTGAAAAAGCGCTGCTTTTGAATCGATTTAATAAAGCACTGTTTGTGAATCGATTTGAAAACCCACCTTAAGTATTATTTAATACTAGTCACTCGCAAAATGAATCGTATAGTCGCACTTCAATAGTCCTGTTTTTCCCTGTGTTAGTTCGGGTTTGAGCTAGCAATAGGTCCTGAGAGCTCGTAATAGATAAAGCCCGATGAAGTTTTAGAAACCGCGAGGTTGGCAACACATGTCATTACAAAAAGGTCGCAAGAAACATAGAGCATAGTTTTAAATAGATAAACTGACCAACTAGAACACTGGTGGTTGGAGTACAGTGCAGCAACCGACCCAAGTAGGGGTCCAACGCCTTACCTAAATCTGTAGACATGATGCCGCTGTCATGTTACGATCTGGAGGGCAGGATAGCTGGTAGACTAGCACCATAAGCAACATCTCCCGGCCTGAAGACAGCGACGCATATAAAATCTGTCTATTGGCCATGGTTATTTCTTGCTATCAAAAGAACCGCGTATTGTTTGCTGTTTTGTCAGTATCACTGAAAAAGTATAATATTAGACACTATTACATATTAAATTGAAAGTACACAAAAGTGGTCTTATAGCTCCAAAGCGATCTCTGGTCACCGCTTCGCTATGTACCTTGATGTTTCCTTGGGCTTCCACTAAGTAAACCGTAATCAATTACGTGGGATAGGTTTCCAGAGTCTTTTTTAGCTAATTTTTTTTAAATTAATTCTTGTACTCTAAACAGTCACCGTTTTATCTATTCCTGTCGCTATAACACACTAGTACTCGTCACTGTCCTGTTCCAAGTGAGTAGATCATTCGGCACA
>NJDD01003514.1:43998-55413 GCA_002245505.1 Calephelis nemesis
CCCGCCTCACCAGTGCACCAATTACCTTTAGTGTGGCGAAGAGTATTTCTCACCATCAGAAGATTCGCTGCTTGTCAGCCTTTCTATTTCTTAAAAAAATATCTGGGCAGGGGTACACGTTTTTACCTATTCCTACCAGTATAATGACAGTGTTAGACACTCATGTTCCGCTGCGGAGGGCAGCCAGTAGATTTGAACACTAAGCCGAACACCTCATCAATGAAAGCGACGCACCTATAACATCTATGGTGTCTGTAGACCACAGTTGTCTTACCATCAGGAGACCAGCTAGTTCGCTGACATCACATAAAATATTTTCATTAAAATGACCTCTAATTTAAAGCGTGCTGGGGAAAATGTAGGAAAGCCTTATTAAGGTCACGAGGGTGTGAGGGTTGATGTCAGAATATTGTATAAAGCTAGCTTCTTATAACGCAACCGAGCTGCGCCAGACTCAGAATAAATTATAAGAAGGCTTTTGATGTTCTGTTGAATGGGTGTGTTTGCATTTTTAATAAGTAGAGTAACAGCCATTGCAAAAACGGGAATTAATTCTCTTTTCGTTTATATCTGAGACTACGTCTGTGCGCTATTAAAATATTATTCTTTTGAATTAAAGATAACTTTATTAAAGATAAGACCTCCTTTAGTGCATTTACGCAACTTTTGTTTTGGTTAGGGCGGTGATAACTGTCTAAATAATTTCCCTAAATATAGTTTTCGAATTTAAGATTTTACAAGACAAAAAATATGTTAAAAATATATTATTTAAAAAAATAATAATAATTACATAATCGCCGCTGTGGTCTAGCGGCGCAGGTGTTGGACTTGACTACATGAGGTCCCGGTTCGATTCCCGGGTCTGGCAGCAAAAAGAAAATTTGGTTTTTCCAATTTTCTGTTAGCTACAGGCTTGCCACCTACCACATTGTGGGACTTAGTGTCTTCGGCTAGTCGTGGGTGCCCTGATAGTGCCTCTTGTCTACCTCTTCGGGGATATGGGCGTGAAGAAAACTTTTTATTAATAATTACATTATCTGAAAACTTGAGACCAAAACATCTGTATTTGGACATATCATATATTTCAAATACCAAAATTCCGAACAAAATTAATAGTACAAAACATGTACGTATTTAATCTTTCTTTAAAGAAGTTTTAGTTGTATTATTGCAACCATATAACGAGTATTAAATAATTAATGATATGGCTACATCTACTATTCCATCATCATAATATCAAAGTCACATTTACACTTTCACTGTTTTATTATTAAGGCCTACTGTTTTCACTTTTTCACACATGAATATGAGTTCTGACACTTTTGACTATCCGAAAATGATACTTATACGACTCGAGTTTATTATATTACAATTATAAAATACTAGCCTCTGCTCGCAACTTCGTAGGTAGGTACACACGTTGAAGTGACGTCCTTGTTAGCGATAGGCATAACAGATTTTCTTGGAGAAAAAGGTATCATAAATGTTTACCCGGGCTATGCCATTATACAAGTATTTATGGAAATCCGTTCAGTAGTTTTTATTTGAAAAGTTAACACAGAAATTTAAAAACCCTCGTTTCACACACATACACACGGGAACTGTTTGAAAGTTTCCCGAAACCTAGAAACATATTTTGTTTTTATAAAATGTATCTTAGGACTTATACAAGACTTCAAAATTCCGTTCACATTTTTTGTCGGAAACAACAGTGCTTAAAAACTTTGCAGTTGTTCAGTCCGCAATGTATAGCGAACAAAGTATAAGTATCAAGCCGCGCGTTGCGAGCTGTAGGTGCCGACCTAATACCCAGATTTATTACATTGCTGTTTTTAGTAAAAATGTGTTATTTATTAGATATTAAATAAAATTTGAGTTGCGTTAGATGGTATTAATGAAATAATAGTGATATTAATTTAAAAAGAAACACGTTTTTTTCAATATGAAATTTGCGACACTAAAGTCCAACCAAATATTATGCATGTCTATCAAGTACAGAATCCATGGTTTCATTTTTCGTTACACTGTCAAATACACAGTGTATAGGTGCCAGAAAATGAAAAGATCTGTATTTTATAACGATTTGTAAACGACTTTGAACATGAGGAATAAGTTTTTGCTTTCGTATGTTTGCTACGCTATTATTCGGTAATAGCCTACCGATTTTTAATGGAGTTTTTTTAGAAACATAGGTCATGCTTCCGAAAAGGCCCCATATTAATTTAATTAAAATAAATAAAAATAAAATAAATATCCCTGGACTAATCACACAAATTGAATCTAACCCCTAAGTAAGCAAATTATATGCTTGTGTTATGGATGTTAGCCAACGATACTAATACCTAGAAATACTTATATAGATACCAGAATAAATTTAATAAACACCCACACCCGGAAATGCACACATCTAAATGTTCATCACACAAATGCCTGCCCCCGTCGGGAATCGAACCCGAACCTCTCGGTTGGTCGATGTAGTTAGGCGTGTACGCTAGCCACTCGACCAACGAGGCGGTCAAAAAAATTATGATCCGACTAATAGGTTTTCAATTACAAATACTTGATAATGCATAAATTTATGTTTCTAGTTGATCTCATCAGACTAATAGTAGGGATATCGATAAAATTTGTGTGGGCCATTATGGAATCATTTATCTTTTGAAAAAATAATGATTAAATTATTGATTATAATATTTTATTTATTTGTTCTAAGTATAGCTATAGTTAATTGTTTTTGTTTACACGATGTTTACACGATGCCTTCAATTTATTTTGACAGCTTAATTTTTTTTGGGTAGGCTGAAAGAAATTTCTTTAGTTAGAGATAAGCTCGCCTTTTGTGCATTTTTACTTTTCATGTATTTTGTGTATTTTTGTTTTTTTTCTGTGCAATCGAGTATCAAATAAATAAATTGCGACGTAGTACCCAATGGAATAGTTGGAGACGGTTTTAGCAATTCTACCACGCTTAATTTGTATTTTTAAAAGCTACCACCGTAACGCAAAGAAGATAAATGGGAGATATTCTAGAGCTCACCAAAATACTTAGTCTGGCCATAAATACTGTTACACTTAAAAATAAAAAAATATTACATTTGAATTTCGAATCTGTCATTTTTATACGATTGTTCATTGTGTTTTCTCATTTTGGCGCCAATACATTGTACAATATTTTGCGATATTAAAATGGAGTGGGGTGATAAAGAGAACCGAATCGCTGTGATTGCATTACACAAAGTAGGTATGGAGCCAAATGCAATTTTTAAAACTCTCCATACACTTGGTTTTAGTAAAATGTTTGTGTACCGGGCTATTAATAGGTACAATGAGACTTCCTCTGTTTGTGACAGAAAAAGATCTGGCCGTCCACGTAGTGTTCGTACGAAAAAGGTGGTCAAAGCAGTAAGGGAAAGAATTCGAAGAAATCCTGTCCGAAAGCAAAAGATTTTATCTCGGGAAATGAAGATAGCACCTAGAACCATGTCGCGTATTTTAAAAGATGACTTAGGACTTGCAGCCTATAAGAGACGCTCTGGTCATTTCTTAACTGATAATTTAAAGAAGAATAGGGTCGTAAAATCGAAACAATTACTGAAGCGGTACGCAAAGGGAGGTCACAGAAAAATTTTGTTTACGGATGAGAAAATTTTTACAATTGAGCAACATTTTAACAAACAAAATGACCGTATTTATGCTCAAAGCTCTAAGGAAGCTTCCCAATTAGTCGACAGAGTGCAACGTGGACATTATCCAACTTCAGTGATGGTTTGGTGGGGTGTTAGCTATGAAGGAGTGACTGAGCCATATTTTTGTGAAAAAGGTATCAAAACATCGGCACAAGTGTATCAAGATACCATTCTTGAGAAGGTAGTTAAGCCCCTTAACATCACCATGTTCAATAACCAAGTATGGTCCTTCCAGCAAGACTCGGCGCCGGGTCATAAAGCTCGGTCCACGCAGTCTTGGTTGGAAGCGAACGTTTCGGACTTCATCAGAGCTGAAGACTGGCCGTCGTCTAGTCCCGATCTTAATCCGCTGGATTATGATTTATGGTCAGTTTTAGAGAGTACAGCTTGCTCTAAACGCCATGATAATTTGGAATCCCTAAAACAATCTATACGATTGGCAGTGAAGAATTTTCCCATGGAAAGAGTGCGTGCTTCTATTGATAACTGGCCTCAACGTTTAAAGGACTGTATTGCAGCCAATGGAGACCACTTCGAATAAGCTTTTTATATTTTTAATTGTTGTATATTTATGTATTAAACTAACACACTGTAAAAGTAATATATGTTATTTGCAGTTAAAAAAATATTTTTTTTCTTTATTACAATATTTATGGCAAGACTAGGTATTGTTAAAATATATTTTTTATGTATTGTTTTAGTTATTGGAGCTGTTCGACACGGAAGATCCACGGGAAAGGGACTTCCTCAAGACGACGCTGCACAGGATATATGGAAAGTTCTTAGTTCTACGAGCCTACATAAGGAAACAAATTAATAATGTATTTTATAGGTTAGTGTTTTTGGTAATTATTAACAGTTGGCAGCTCTTGGACTTTACGGTGACACGTGAAAGTAATTATTTTAATACGGCTTACTTAGTACATAGATTAATTATTGAGTTGTCTCAAGCCAAATATTTCAAAGAAGTAAAGTAAAATTAAATGATTACTAATGTAATTTCGAAATGTGTCCTGTAATCCCACAAATTTTTTGACATTGGTGGTAATTCCGCTGTACACAAACCAAACTTATTTTAGATGCATGCTACATTTTTCAAATGAAACAAAAACAGAAGAGATGGAACATTTAAGACGTGTCAGATTAGTTCAAATATGTCAAATTGTGATGTTATTAATCAACGTTTTCCGAGTGATAGATTAAACGTCTGTAGAAATGACGTGTACAGTCTAATTTGACAGAACTAAAAGTGTTTTGTCTCTTTCTGTTACTTTCCTTGAAAGAAGACAGCTATAATTTAAAACTAGTTTAGTGAGTGCGCAACAAAATGTGGTAGTGTGGTAATGGTGGTATTAAATACCTATACCTAAGATTATTCGTAAAGAGAAATAGTCAAGAAATTAAAGATGTTCAATAACCCTCACAAAAACTTATCTGTAACGTAGCTAAGAACCATCATCACGTCAGCTTTCAAGCAAAAAACCGTTTCGACATCCGTTCAAGAGTTATGATAGCACGAACACAAACATAAAAATATAAAAAAAATCCCAATATTTTAGTGAAAAACTTGCTACTATTTTCCCGCTGCTTTAATCTGTTCTTAGCGGTAAAATGCACGTGATAATAATCCCTTTCTCCTCCAAGTAAGAGTAGATGAGCCTTTATTCGATTTCTCTTTAAACACTCTACGTAATTTACGAACGTTATAGTAAGGGATCCCAAGCTAATTGTGTAGTATCTCCAGCATCATGGCAAATATTGGACTTTGTATTGGACGTATGATACGTAAGCGCATCAGATATTTTTAATAATGCTTATTGTGTCTCCTGTTTAATGGTACTATGTTATCAAATATAAGAAAGACAGGTGGACGTAATGGTTAATGAACATGGCTGACTTGTTTTTGAAAGTTTTTGAACCTAATGTAAGAGACATTACGCTAAAATAAAAAAAATATTTAAACAAACATATTAGCATTCGATAAATCTACCATACAAAAATTTAAATTATCTGATATGTTCGAGTAAATTTTTAAATTTAAAAAAAAACTAACTACAGAGGTTCGGTACTTTTTATTTACTGAAAGTGTTTTACCATGATACAAGGTATCTCTCATATCATAGTCAGATTCGCTGGAGTAACATCACATATCCTCTCTTGGGCTCTCCTACTGTTTTCCATTGGTAACGTCAAACTTAACCCTTCGTCCGTAACTTAATGCTTTTTATTTTTCCCCGTGTTGGTCCTTGCTCCTTTGCAGAATAGACATAGAATTCCTTTCTCCCTTCCTGCCAGACAGCTCGTAAAAGGCGAGCATAGTCTTACCGTCACCAACGCCGTGACATCTTACTAAGTGGTAAAGTTTCGCATTGACTCACCCGGATTAGTACCACCGCCTTACCTATTCCTGCCGCCATAACGTCAGCGCTTGCCGTTGACGTGTTCCGGTTCGGAGAGTAGGGTAGCCGATAAACTTACTTTTGCTCGAGGTCTAACATCTCGACCTCAGGTTAACAAAGCAACACCTTTGGTGTCTCTAGGAAGCGTGAATTTCTTAGCATCAGAAAATCCATCTGCTTGTTTGCCTTCCAATACCATAAAATAATAATAATAATAATACGGTTTAAAGGGTAGGTACACGCTAACCCTGCGTACGGTTGGCATATTTGTTTCTTAAAAATGTACGAAAGAAACGTTTAAAAATTTAACTAACATACACAGCGTGATATTCTATCAAATTCAAAAATGGTGAAACGCATAAACCGGTTATTAGTTGTATTGTTATAAAATAATAATTCACCTGTGAACTTTATATTGGTATATAAGCGACACAACCCGTCCTTCAACATCGCTTATGCTAACGGAATTGCTCGGTAATTTTCCTATCGTGCCGAGTGAAATGCTCTGTGTGTGACATAGTTTAAATGTATGTTGTGGTATAATAAGTGGAATATGTTTTTTTTATAGAATTCACCATACAAAATAAATGTGATATTGGTGTGTTTGCCATCCTGAGGCTGGGAAGATAAGCCTTTTTTTTATTTTGAAGGCAAACGAAACGGTTTTCCTGGTGGAAAGAAATTCACACCGCCTAGATTTTTTTTTATGTTATAGGAAGGCAAACAAGCAGACGGATTTCCTGATGGTAAGAAATTCACGCCGCCTAGAGACACCAAAGATGGTAATGTGCGTTGCCAACCTGAGGTCAGGATATTAGGCCTCGAGCAAAAGTAAGTTCACCGGCTACCTTACCCTCCGAACCGGAACACGTCATGACGTTATGGCGGCAGGAATAGGTAAGGCGGTGGTACCAATCCGGACGAGTCGCTGAGAAACTCTACCACCTAATCAGATGACACGGTGTTAGTGATGATAAGCGTATGCTCGCCTTTTACGAGCTGCCTGGCAAGAAAGGCAGATGGTCTATTCTGCAAAGGAGCCCGGACCAACACGGGGGTACACCAAATGTGTTACCATTCCCAACTTTGGTGTATTTTGCCAAATATCTTTTGCCAACCGGGATGTTAGGGCCTCAAACAAAAATCAGTTTCCCGGCTACCTTATCCTTCGAACCGCTGTCGTTATTGCTGCAGAAATAGGTAAGGCGGTGGTGCCAATCCGGACGAGTCGCTGCGAAGCTGCCTAATCAGATATCACGGTGTTAGTGACGGTAAGGCTATGCTCGCCTTTTACGAGTGTCTTAGCAGGAAGATCTATTTAGAAAGGGAGCCCGAACCAAAAAGGGGGTAAAGTAAATTAACAAACTTCAGACTCAAAATATAAAAATAGCGACCACGAACGATATATAAGGAATAGGCAGAGACAATCAGGATATCTGTTATCAACTGGAACTAAATTAATCACGCTTTGTAATAGTTGGCAAATATGTAGCCAACCGGGCACTTGTCAAAAAAGTATTTTCGTGCCCTTATCCCTGAAGCAGACGTACAACCAGGACATCCACGACTAACCGAATTCATGAAGTCCCGCAATTTGATGTCACCTAACACTACCCTCCACCGGGCACACACTCGATCTCGGGCAACTTTATTTTTATTATTAAATTGAGAAAACACATTTTCTTTTGTTTACCCGAACCGGGGTTCGAAACAATGACCTCATGAAATCCTGTCCAACACGGAACCGCTAGACCACAGAGGCGATATGGGTACTTATCTAATTAATTAAAAAAAATGAAATAAACGATTTGGGTTTCCCAACCCATTTTTGAACTGTGGGTTGAGTTAGGATTGTGGGTAGAAGCCAAGATGTTAAAGTATATTCATGCGAGTAAAGTCACAAGCGGTGACTATTATCATGAAATACTTACTGTTTTCTGTTGTATATTTACGACGCTAAACGTACATAAAGTTATAAATTTTATATATTATGTAGTTACAACAGAGGCGGATCAATTATCGAGAAAGCCCTGGGCAAAAAAATTAATGGCGTTTCTGCAGCGGGCGTCTATACCTAGTAGAGGTATTAGTTTGTGACTGAATATTTAGGAAAATATTTAGATCTACTGTTTAAACAATTTTGTCGAAATTTATTTGGTAACTTGAGGGAGAAGGCTGTTAATTACTTGCATTGATTTTTTTTTTCATTTACTTCCGCGCCTTTCATAACCTGGCGCCCCTAGGCGAGTGCCTAATTTGCCTTAAGGATAATCCGCCACTGAGTTACAATTTAAGCAACAGTAAAACTGCAAAAATCCTAAACTATCCTACGCTACTGTAACTACTATTATCTTATTACCGCTATGCGATTTGATTATTATTTATAGGATAGATAGTTAATGATTCCGAGATACATTTGTCAACATCCCAATATAAATTTCGAGTTAGATAAATTAATATTCGACCTCGTTGGTCGAGTGGTTAGCGTACACGCCTAACTACACCGATCAACCGCGAGGCTCGGGTTCGATTCCCGACAGGGGCAGCATTTGTGTGATGAATACTTAGATGTCTGCATTTCTGGGTCTGGGTGTTTATTAAATTTATTCTGGTATCTATTTAAGTATTTCTGTGTATTAGTATCGTTGACTAACACCCATAACACAAGCATATAACTTGCTTACTTTGGTTAGATTCAATTTGTGTGACTTGTCCAAGGGGTATATATTTATATTAACCACCTTATAAGTTGGAATCATGGCTTATCTTTCAAAAAAAGAATCATCAAAATCTGTTTGTATGAGAAGAATAGACTATTTGCCTTTGCCAGGCAGCTCCTATGAGGCAAGCACTGGTTAAAATATAGGTCATTACCAACTAGACCACTGGTGATAGAGTAAGAGTTAAGAGCATTACCTATTCACACAACGATAACTCTGTCATGTTCCGATCCTAACGATAGGGTAGCCGGTAGAATTGCACAATAGGCCTAACATCCCGGCCACAGGGCAGCAACACACTTAAAATATCTGTGGTGTCTATAGGCTACCGTTATATCTTACCTTCAGGAGGGCCGTGTCCTTGCTCACTGATCTCTAACAATCAAAAAATACAGCCAAATTGAAAACCTTCTCTTTTTGGAGTCGGTTAAAAATAACGTTCTTGACACTCGAGGTTAACACCATGGTAAAATGATTCCTAATATCCGCAATCACACGACCGGACCTTGAAATTAATGTTTTACCGCAAACATGGCGGCTACTGCTCGACACATAAATGTAATTCGTGCTATTATATGTCATTATTCATACATTTTTTTGTGAGATTAGGCGAAAAAAAAATTGTCCGTCTAAGTTACACGTTGCCTATTGAATATTGATGCAATAGAGTTTATAGGTTGCCTATTTGAGACTGAAATGATTATGATTAGTGAAACCAATATCTCTCACGTAAGTTGGCCGACCGTACACTCCAGAGCGAAACGTGAAAATGCCTAGAACTTCGATATCGTAAAAAAAACAGGTAGCTATGGCATTGGTACCAATTCGCGCGAGTCGTCGCAAGACTTGCGGTATCAGTGAAGGACTGACGCTCACCTTATTTTGCATATATTACTGTTGACTTCCAATAAGCCTAGCTGTGATCTAGCTTGAATAATATATACCGGCCGGCGAAATAAAAATCTAGAAGAACGTAGTATGAAATTCGGCGATAACATACAGTGTTTTAATGTGGAGCGTAACAGAAAAATGACGGCAAATTTCTCTCACACTTCACTTGACATTGATTGACAAAGCAAATATAAAATGCAAATTTGGATGGATAACCGGGAAGGCTTAGGTTGACATTCGACAATCAAATCGCTAGAGTTTTATCCAAGGGTGGAATTAAGATTATCTGAAACTGACATTAAAGAGTGTGGAAGAAGCTATGCAACTCTGGAAGGATCGTGGCATTAGGCACTCGACACTTTCTACCTTCGCCGTAGGGACTTCGCTTGAAGATGTGTATGTATAAATAATAAACGTAACTTTTTGTTTGACAGGTTTATATATGAAACTGAGCATCACAACGGTATAGCGGAGCTGCTGGAGATCCTGGGGTCTATCATCAATGGTTTCGCTTTGCCTTTGAAAGAAGAACACAAACTATTTTTATTAAGGGTATGTTTCTTTTTTAACTCCCAAAGACGTAGACTAAAATACTTATAAATAAACTGAAAACTATAAAATGTGAATTAATTTAAATCTAGCAAAAAAGAGAACAAATATACGTTGCCTCTTGATGGTAAGAGATAAACATGGCCTATGGACACCATAGATGTTATAGGTGCATATATATCCTGTGGCTGGGGTACCTAATGTGCAAATGTGCTATCCATACTAATAATAGTATAAATGCGAAAGTCTGTCTGTAGCTCTTTCACGACTTAATCGCTGAATCGATTCTGATGAATTTTGATATTCTCATAGCTAAAAATCCGAGTTCAAACATAGGCATTTAAAAAAAAGCCCCAAATAACTAAGCTAGTACACAATAAGTAATTAGTTTTACTAGTGGTCGCCCATTGGTCGAAATCCATTGACCATAATGAATTTTAATATCTTGTTGATAAGAACGCCATCTTCATTTCTCAAGACCAACTACTTTGTTTCCAAACTTTTTAGTGCGCCATCTGTGATCTTTTATCGTCAACATCAATTTATTTGTTTGTGAGTGCATGGTAGTGTGGGTAATGTTTTATTTATTGATATGTGTACTTTATAAGCATTATTTTTATTTATTTATTTTACACTTTATTGCACACGTAATATAGAGTTGACAGTGAGATAATACAAATATAAATATAGTACAAAAGGCGAGCTTATCTCTTACTAGAGATATCTTACAGCTAACCTAAGATAGAGAAAAACAATACATAACAAAAAGCGATAGGTAGACAGTGTACAACCTTAAGATTAAAGAGTTAAAAAAACTTAATTAAACTTATAAACTATTCTACATAAATACTTACTTAATATTAATAATAAAAAGGTACCAAAAAAAAATTAATATAAATTTTATACCTACTAATAGTTTAATTCTAACAATAAGTGTTACCATTAAGGACTAGAGGAGTAAAACAGTTTTAAACGATTTTTAAATGAGGTTATAGAATTACTATTTCGAATATCAAGAGGAAGTGAGTTCCGTAGCCTTATAGCATGTACTGTGAAAGAGTAGGAATAAAAGCTGGAGTTATGAGTAGGAAAACGTAAAAGTGCAGCTACGGAAGGACGACAAAGGGAACCCGGAGGGTGAAGGAAATGGAAACGCTCTTTCAAATATTT
>NJDD01003514.1:58279-94981 GCA_002245505.1 Calephelis nemesis
GTACAACGCGACGAAGCCACTCCTCCGCAAGAAGTCGGAGCTGCCGGCGGACACGTCGACGGTAAAGGCGCTCATCGAGCACAAGCGGGCCGACCCCTACCTCCCCCCGCCGCCCGACCCCGACCGCTGCTAGCGCACCTCTCCGCCGGACACACACGCGCTCTAGCGGACGCCGGCACACACACACACACACACACACAGCGAGGTTTCACACACCTTACTAGTACTACTTACACACTTTTACTATATAATGTCACGAAGACACTCAAGGTCAAAGCTGGCACGAAGCATATATCAACATTAAAAGGGGGTTTCAAGACAAATAAGCTGGTGTCTTATCTGTCACATCGGGTCTGCAAATGCACTAGCGCCACTGCTCGCTGGTTACATTTTCTTGCCACCGCCAGCACATCGCGGACAGGGTCGTAGTTTGTTGGTTAGTGGTTAGTACTGCTAATATATAAATATAACAGGATCTCGGGGATATTTAAAAACCCCATTCTATCCTGTTTATGCAACCACAGCTTCCTGTACAAGCACCTAGCATCTAGTAGCACAATCATGGTGTCTAAACTAGCACGTTCTTAGTCTCCATATCAGTCGAGTGCTCCAAAACCAATCTTTAGATAAATAGGAATCTGACTTCAAACATATGAATATATGCCAATAACTAGATATGTTCGATTTGTTAATTACTGGCATACATTCAGATAGGATATTTGTACAATAATGATTAATAAAAAAAATGGGTGATGCTACTGATGAAAAAAAACAAGCCCAACAGAGATACATACGTCTGAAGTATCATGCATTTATGTTAACGCGGACCAGATTTACAAACATGTTCGTAAAAATCCACTCGTCTGCTTAAGGGTTCAAAATTATCAAGATAATTTGCTTTGATAATAATCATTGTTGATTGGTAATTTAATACCTTCAATTTTTTATTTTCAAATACATTATTAATGCAAGAAATTGCCTTCGAGTAAAACGGCGTTTTATTATTACGGTATATCAAGACAATCTTTCATGATAATTATCAAAGTATTTATCAATGATAATTATCACTTTTATTATAATTATCATATCAAACCCTGCTCTAGAATGTCATTAAATGTATAATACGCTTGAGTTTGTTAAGGTGCACTTGCGTGTCTTAGACACAATTTAGAGAAAATGTTTCATGTGAATTTGTTGTTAAAAACCGTGCACAGACTGACTAGAAAAAATATTTTTTAAATTTCGGATAAAACAGCTGCCGAGGATTTTTTCCACAATAAGGACGTTATCCTCGTGTTAAGCGAACATATCCATGGGTAGAATCCATCGAGCTAACGATTCAGTAAAACCTAAGACTTATGCAATGAAATACCAACGCTTACGAATTACAAGAAGGCGCTATTTTTGCGATGCGATATCGCAAACCCTTGTTGTGATCGCACCCTTTCTCTGACTTTCATAACAATGTCTGGGAACACGTAATAATTTTAATATCATTGAAATATTCCTCGTTAAACATAAATTAAATTGCTTTATGTGACAGATAATATAAATTCTGAGTTCCAAAAAGTGATTTTGATTGTTGTTAATGAGAGTATTTGTCACTGTGATAAAAATTACTAGGTGATAATGAAAATACCAGCACTGGTCCCAGTTAGAGTTCCTGATATATTATCTTGAAATACAACCGAATGGTACAAAGATATAAAAAATATTTTAACGGTGCTGAATATGTAAATTGCTATATTATCATTTGCCGTTCATTACATGTTGAAAGTATTGTTAAAGGAATTCATTATATCAAGTATTAGTTTACACGTCACTGTTAAATTAGACTTCACATTTGTATAAAATCACATAGATATAGAAAGTTTTAAGCTTCATGGTTTTACAGAAGTGTGTTTAAAATATTCAATCTCAAAGTGAAATTCTTCAGATGTCTTTTTATTTGTTATCCCAAAATGCTGCTTTAAAGGAAACAAATTAAGTGAATTAACTTAATGAAGTGATTAAGTTGAAAAATCATTGAATATAAAAAATATTGATGCAAAATATATTTTATAATTTTTAAAATTTTCTTTTTACTATTATGTCTTTTTACAGTCTTACTCTTACCGTAACGTGCGTTTTAAACGAATTTGTATCTATGTGCGGATATGTTTCTTGCTCTATGAAAATCTGTTTCTTTTACAGGAACAGGTGGAATAATTTTTGATTAAGACGTATTTTATAAAACCTTTGAATGGCGTTTAATACTATAAAACCTTCAGAAAATTGCACTTATAAATGTTTTTAATAAAAAATCCTTGATTTTGCTAATAATTAGATCTGTATATTTTTTTATATTTAACAAGCATACAGGCGGTGCTTGGGCATGTCTCGTCTAACATTTCCGGTCTAATTTCATCAAAATAATCTAGAACAAGAATATTAAAAGGTAGCACTTAAATCATGTAGCCTCGAGCTAGAACTTAGAAAAATGTATCATATAATGCAAAATATACTTTACTTAATTTTCAACCATAATTTAGGGCGACTACATACATTCGGAATGTACTTAAGGAATTTCGTTTCGAAAAAAAATCTAACGCAGCGAATCTATACAATTTTATGAAGATATTAATTACATTCGGAGATTTTCTTACGAAATTGGAGTGGATTTGTATAGCCGAAAATATAATTCCGTAGAGAAATTCCGCAAGTATGTACTGGACCCTATGTCTATAAGTATTTGTTAATCCGTCCATCAGTTTGAGTGTAATTTGCGAAAATATTTTTTTAAAACATTTGAGGATAAAAAGCTGCATGGTGAAGGAATTTTACTTTTACTTTCAACTTAAGTTCTATCTTTATTTGATATAATTTCATAATAGAACATTGGACCGGAAGTATCAGTTCGGAATCTTAAAATGCTTGAGCATTCTCAAATATAATGAATATCGACGTCATTCCAAATAACGAGATTGAAAATGTTCTTAACTATATTGATGTTCGGTATATTTTCGTTTTATGATTAACAAGCACACATAACATCCTATATAGAAAAAAATATTATCTTATTGTGCTCAAGCAGTATTACGCTTTAACGAAATATTTTATGAGACTCCTTTGCTTAAAATGTCGCATCTTACAACAAAAAAATAGGCGCCTGTTTAAATAAACACTTCCTAAAATTTACATCCAATCAATAACATGCTACAAGTGAATGACGTGGCTGCATGCTACTGATTGCGAATCCAATCTTAAACAGTTAGTAAATCGTTCGTTCGGAAACTGTTTTTTTTTTGTGAGCACGTGTCATTTTTATGATATGTCCCCTTGTGCACATTGGCCAAGTTCTAGGCGAGTAAGTAGAACAAATGATTTAATAAATAAATGATTTATACGAATGATTAATTCGTGTCGTTTCCGTATCTTAATGAAAAACTAATATGCAAACTAAATGAGTATGTCTAAGTATTTCATAGACCAATGAGACAATTGTCTG
This sequence comes from Calephelis nemesis, assembly GCA_002245505.1. Taxonomy (NCBI): domain Eukaryota; kingdom Metazoa; phylum Arthropoda; class Insecta; order Lepidoptera; family Riodinidae; genus Calephelis; species Calephelis nemesis. Next base: position 61,767 of record NJDD01003514.1, read on the forward strand.
ATGTACTCGACCAATGCGTACAAAGGCATAACATTTTTCACCTTGGTCTAAACTCTTAGGTCTTATGTTACTGCGTTTTAACATATCCTCATTAATTGTGTGCGATCTCGTCTTCTTCCTATTATTTGTAAAATACAAAGAAAGCTTATACATGTTGAAACAATGAAAGAAGTGAACAAAAAGCACACGTGACACCTAGTGGAGAGAAATGACAATGTATGATTAAAAATGAAAGAAACTGAAATCGTGGAAATTAAATGTATTTTTATTTTAGTTATGAAATAATTTAGATTAATATATGTAAATGGTCAATAAATTATACCCTAACTCGGTGATAAACGAAACGAACTTTTTTTTAAAGTGACAGGAAAAAAAATATGAATAGCAACACTTATGTAATTAGAGAAGAAATACTCTATTTTTCTTCTCGTCAGTGCTGGGTGGAATTCCATTTAAGATATAATTTATCAATATCCCTTGTGCTTTTTACAATGTACTGGGTCTAAGAATAACTCTTTATTATATACATATTATGTAGTTAAAGTTTTACGTAATCATTTTTATTTGAGATTCTTGATAATTACTAACTTCTATCTTAAAGTGATATTGTCTGTAATAATTAAAAATATTTCATAATCTGTCAAAAGTTTAAAGAGTATCCTTTCAGATATTTTTTATTTTTAAATATTTAGTTATTTTCTATTGAACGTTTGAGATTTTTAATCCTTATTGCCGAAATACGGTATAATTTATACTACATGTTTGGGCGTTTTTTTACTTTACTTTTTAAACTTAGTGTGCGAGAAGGGTTTAGGTTGAAGCCATGCAAATGTTTTATAATTTAAAGCACCTTCGACAAATGTAATTTATGTTGGTGTGTAACAGGACAAAGAATATGTATATTTTTAAGGTACACTTATAATTTTAAAACGCATTTCGTAGGTCATTTATTTATTATAGGCTATACCTTGATTTACGCTAAATTTCTAATATAATACAAATACTTTTAGAAATTGATTAAGTCGGATAACAACTCATTCCAGGAGCTGTACGCTAATTGTATAAAATTCAAAATTCGTTTAATGTAATAAATTGTTGTGGCTAGACTCGCAGATGACTGAACCGATGTAAAATCAATTTCATTCAGAATAAATACATAAAACCCTCACCATTAACCGTAAATTGAAGAAGTTTGATTGACGTGTTCTCCAAAGCCGATGGCGGTGACCAAGTAGCGGTACAGTTGTCTTGGTCGTATTATAATAATTATTAGTCACGTTATGGGGGTATGAATGTCCAACAAACAAACAACCAGTGAGGTTATTTTTGAATTATAATTAATATTCGTGTTAGTGATATTCCTTTTTAATCGAAATAAATTCACTCTCTCAGTAATTGGGAGCGTGAGTTTAAAAATATGATTTGGGTCACGGTGAATGAGAAATATTTATCACTAACAATTTTGAGATCGGGTAATTCAATAATAGTAGCACCCATGTGTAGCTGGAACGTACTGCTACATGTGGCAGTACGTTCTCGGTGACAGTGTTGATGAAAAAATTGCCTTATAATTTCTCTGTAGAATAAAAGGAGACAAATGGTCAATACCCAATTAATTTTAAAATAAAGTCTTGGTTTTTCATAAATAATATCTATAATAGGCAATAGTCGGCTAGAAGACTATCAAGGTAAGAAATGAATAAAAAATAAAAAATAGGGTAATTTTTTTTAAATTCAAACTACCGATTAGGAACTTTTCATAATTATTCGATATCACATTCGCACAATAATTTTGGAGTGAGAGAGATAGAAAAAGGACGTAAAACATTCGTTTTGTCATCAGTCATGAATAATATTTGGATGATCGTGACTGATGAAATTTGTTTGATAGAATGACTGTCAGTCATCAGCCCATTAATCTAGGTTATAGTACGAATAAAGGAAATACCTTTCATCATGTCATAATTTAAATGGATTAGATTATTATACGCTTTAATATATGTAATTTTAAATGGGTAGGAATTAGGAAATAATAAGGAATATCGGGACAGTCACCTGCTGTATGATGAGGTGATGATGAATGCTGTGTGCAAGGATTTAATGTAAAGGAACGTTCTCCCATGCGATTGGTAGACTGCAATTTTTATCTCTTTCATATTATGTTTAATAGAACGAGATAGCACATACACTTTGTTAGATGTCTCTTTCTAAAATACATACTTCAAAGAGGTAACGCAATCGCATGTTTGAACGGACGATAACACATTAGGTAATAATTTGCAAAGCTGTTCAAGAATTGATAACTTTTGTATAAATATTTGTAACGATAATGTAACTGTTGAAAAATTGTAACAGATGACATATTGTAAGGTGCTTATGATTATTTATCGTTATAATACAAAGTTGTGCATATAATTTGTTGTTTTATTTTTCACTTGCTAATTCCTTTTCGGCTGCGCTCATTTGTGAAGGATTGTCATATTTTTTAAGAGAGGCCATGAAGCCCGTGACTCATGTTTTGATGGTAAGAGCCAACCGTGGCTAATATACAGTATAGATGTAATAGGTTCGTCGCTGTCCTGTGAGCGGAATACTAGGCCTATTGCGCTAGGCCATCAGGAACACTAACGCAGTATATACAAAATACAAGTTACCACTCACTTCCACTGTCAGAAAACTTGCTAGTGTTGATATGTAGGTACGCTATTATTAAAAACTAACAACTTTTGACAACCGTTTTTTTCCTAATAAGGCATAATTATTTGCCTAAAATTAATAGACCTGAGGGCAATAAGTTATATATCAGCAGATATACATGAGAATTTTAAGTGAAATCAGTTTTTAAATAATTTAAATGCAGTAGTAAAGGAAAGCGCAGACAGTTGACGTGTCAGGTCGGGGCGCAGCGCATTGCAAAATACATTCAGGCGGACCGGACCGCATCCGCATCGGTGGATTTTTGTCACTCAATGCCGAAGTGTAGAGTAAAAAGAAAAGTGGAAAAATTGAGGCCTCTGGTAGTTGTCGTACACAACTTTAGCATTGAAATGAGCGAACGTTGCTCCATACATAATTAAAAGAAGTATAGAAGTCAAACATGTGCCTCTTCCTTTTTTCGAAATGGTTTAATTATACAGCCTCGTTGCAAAGTTGTTGCAGATGATTTATGACTAAGTTTTACCACAAAAAGGATAAGTAGGGAGAATTAGGTATATGAGCGAAGCAGACTTTAAATAAAAAACACATCCGAAATATTCAATATATTATAAATAATCAGATAATTGTTTACTACAATGTACATGATAGTAACTATATTGTTTATATAGACTATAGATTAAACTATAATATATAATATTATTGCAAAAAAGGCTTGAAATTCATTTAAAATATTACGATATTTTTAATTACATATTCACATGACGTTCTACGTCCCATTCGATTTAAACTCTACACTGGTTTTAAAACTGTCAAAAATTTAGCTAAACGTACAGTCAGCAAAACTAGGGCCACCTGCTATTAGAGCAGGGAAAGTAACATCTAAAATCGTTATGCTGACTTTTCTAATAGTAAATAATTTATAACTTTTGCTATTTATAAAAATAATTTAAATTTTCAACAGCAATCTTCTGTAGATAATCATTCAAAGGAGGCACATTTTGCGTGCGCCTTTTTTCCGATTTCGGATACCGAACGTATGTGGCGGACCTTAGTAAGGTATCACATGCGTCCGGTGGCTCGATTGAATGACCTGCTGTACAAATTGTAATGTTTACCCAACAAGGACCTGCCTTTTATAACATTGGACGTTATAAAAAAACGTTTATCACTAAGAGCTCGAGCAATAACTTTAAAATGACAAATATATTTTAGCCCTATTCATATATTAGTAAAAACGCCATCCGCAGCCATAATGGCTTATTTGTGAAAAACTCTTAAATGTAGCTTGAATTTTCGTAAAAAAACTCAACTACCGCTTTTGCGTTTAAACGATCTATATATACGCCTAAGCTGATAAATAATTTGAATAGACAGAAATTCATATGAGTAATGAAACAGGAAAACGCAACATCAACAGCAAAATATTATAGTCCATAAGGACCTAAACACTGGGAATAATTAATTACTAAAGACCAATTTAATAACCTATCTAAGATAAGTGATACTTTGGATCAATTACCAGGCAACCTTTGTTAATTTTCAATAATTAATAAAAAATATCCTTGCGACTTTCTAGCTTAAGCGCCATCGTGACAAAAGATGGCATATAAAGTGTAAATATTAAATTTGGTGGTTTTTTGTTTATTTAAATATTCATGAACAAACTAGTGTCATGTACAACAAAAAAACTAAAATATCTAAGAGGCAGCATGATCAAAGGCCTGTCCCAGAATGAGATGTTAAAAAAATGTACTGGTGGATCTACACGCTTGCCAAACTTCCACAAACCATTACAAACGCAAAGGATATTTGGCTGTGTTTTTGATGCCTTACATATTTTCAAGTAATTTAAATGTTTATCTGGTCTAATAATGAAATATTTTCCCTGAAACCAATACCCAGCATTTGGAAACCCAAAGACAAAAATCACAGCGATAAAAAAGAAATAACTAACGCATGGGATCATGAAACTGAAATTATAAGGAAACCAGTTAAATAACTTTAGGAGGAAATTTGCCAAATTTGTCGTTCATTTTTCTTTCGTCTTGTCTTTTATTTAGTCAAAAGAAGTTAAACCATAAGTTATTAGCTGACAACAGCTAGAGGTCCGTCATGTCTGCTTGTTCAATCACACTAACCTAATAATTTATCCAAGGGTTTGTATAGGTTGGTAGTTTATGACAAACGGCAAACGTGTGGATCTAGCAAAATATGTCTATCGTTATCTGTAGACAGGTTATTGAATTTCACTGTAAATGAACATAGCACAAGGGGTAATAAATTATCCAAGATCCTATAGGAGTGTCCGAGTTCTTAGTGATATTAGGTTAGCTTTTGTTAATGGTGTTAATCTTAATTCTAAATAGCGGTTTACGTAGTCACTAGTCGCTTTGGAATGCGTTGTTTTTTTTTTGAAAACGGTGATGATTGATACTGCACATTCTAAACTTTTTTGTAATTGTTTCTAAACGAAAAAAATATTTAGTCGAGTCAAATCAGCATGAAGCTATGTTACTGTTGGAGGCTACATTCCTAACAAAGATCTGCGGGACTATTCTGTATCTTTTTAGTGAAGATCACCGAGTAAAGTGTACATCAAATAGCTGTCAAATGGCGTATTTTGTTTTTGCTATCTCCATTGTATATTTGTAACAGGAGATAGCAAATATAAAACACGTCATTTGACAGCTATTTACTATACACTCTGATCATGTGACCAGCACTAAAAAGATACGGAATCAGCCCTGATGTCATTTCCAAATACTGCTGACTTTTTCAACTACACAGGCCTCTCTTTCAAAGAGTTTAATGATGTCAATTAACAAAGTCAAAATGAAGAGAGGCCGGCAGGCAGGCCGTATTTGGAAATGACATCAGGTCTTTGCCAGGAGTATAATCATTAGTAGGTCTTCAGTAGGTAACTTGACATCACTAAATGCTTTTTTTTTCGTTTAAAGAAATATTAATTTAAATTTTACAATAGTAAATCACAAATCCCCAAATAATTTTTGTTTTCAGAAGTTGTTAACTTAAAGCATTTCAATCTATGATGGGGTTTGTACAGCCATAGTTTATGTATTAGGTCATATCTATCTATGTTATATTCATATTTTATAGAAAATTTGATAAACCTAGAAGCATGTTTGATACATTCCTGCCGGGCGTTGCCAACGGGCAGTGTATGAGGTGTGGGTTATTTCCTCCTAGGCGGGTGTTCCAGTTGGTGGATTTGTTCATGCTGGCTAGCGATTTGCTCGTGCAAGCCCGCCACGTGGTCAGAGAGCACGGACAGCTGCTGCTCGTAGTTGCGGGCTATTGAGTGTAACTCCTCCTCCTACGAATACAAGTACACTTATTCATTAGATAGTAAAAAATCATTTATACGCCCGTATTCTTAAAGGTAGAAGTGCAACCAGGGCACCTATGAACATCCAAACTGTCAGGTACCAGTATCATCACGCCCATATCCCCGAAGTAGGCAGAGGCACAACCAGGACTCCCGTGACTAGCCGAAGACACTAAGTCCCACAATGCGATAGGTGGCAAGTCTATCGACAACCGGGCACATATCCTATCACGGGCAACGTTATTTTTATTAGAAAACTAAAACATACATTTTCTATTTTTTTGTTGCCTGACCTGATGTCGAACCCGGGACCTCAAAAAGTCAAGTCCGACTGTGGACCGCTAGAGCACAGAGGCGATAATTCCTTAATTTTTGTGAAAGTAATATAATCCAACTTACGAGTCGGCTGATGGTGTTATGCTTATCTTGTAAAGTCCTTGTGTTTTCTTCTTTCTCTATCTCCATCTCCTCAAATCTTAACCTTAACATTTCACACTGGAAACAGATTGAATTTTATAGTTAATTTAATAATTTAGGAGCAACAAAACTACAAAAACCCGAATTCGACTCAATTATTATGCTGTCTAAGGCTAAGAACTCACGGGGCGGCTTTCACTCGCACCCGCCGCTTGTGCGGGCCCGCAGTTTGTGTACAATGTAGATTAATATGCAAAATGTAAGAGCACCCCCTCCAACCCTCGTACAGCGTGATATTGGGTAGAAGTTCTACTTGCTAGGTATGCATTTGTCCACGTTTGGTCAGGATTAATATTAAACTCATTCCGTCTTACTACAACAAATTAAACGCTCGTTAAACATGCGTTTTACAAAACAGTATCTAAAATTGTATTAACGACCAATAAAAAGCTGACACGTCATACAAGTGTAGGAGGTTATTGGTTGGATGTCGATTTTAAACAGTCGTTGGTTAAAAGGACGTCTTAATATTTTTTGTGGTAAGGCGGTTTATCCTCCTGACCTTCATGACCTAAGACTGCCAAAATAATATTCTAATTTCTAATCTTAAATTAAAACTAAAGAACTGCAGATGACCACAACGTCACATATAAATAAACAAAAAAATTATTAGCTGTATTGACGGTCATTTTATGGTGAACATTCGTATGGTCTTCGTATATTAAGAAATACCACAGTAAATAAATCTGAAATATGAAACTTACCTCTTTAATATAATGATCAGTCTTGCTTTTTAATTCTTCCTTCTGGATGTTTAATTCTGTTATCTTATTCCTAAAATAAGTTTGCATTCGTTCTTCTCTCATTTGTATTTCATGATTCACTAAAAATGGTACTTCTAGACTTCCCAATAGGCCTGTAACTCTCCCTTCAGAATCTAAAATTTTAAAGAATGTTTATATCACAAGAGCCAGATAATATTTATTTAAGACTATTTATTTAAGATCTTTCCAAAATAGGTATTTGTATTTTTGACCATGCTCAATAGTTAAAATAAAAGATATCCATATAAAAAATAACGTAATTCATTTTTTAAATTAAACTTCGCGTAATTAGAACTCTGCCTTTGATTTACGTAGAACATTATTAAAGCACCGGGTCGCCGTGCTTATATCGTATCAAATGATAAGTATATTTCCTACAAGTACACTCAGCCAAAAAAATATCAGGATTAGATTATTTGTTTATGGTTCCAAATTCAAATTTTTGTTTTTTTGTTATATTTTTTTGTTAGTACAACAGATTTCCATTTTGGCGCCGAATTTGAATCACATCTGCTATTTATATGAAACATAATGCTATTTTTAGTTACATTGTAGTTGTAGTTGCTATAGCTACCAACTAGATATAGAGTAAAACTTGATTATAATAAAATTTTATAAGGTAATCTACGATGGATTTCAAGATTAGTCTATACTAATATTATAAAGAGGAAATGTTTGAATTTTTGTTTGTTTTTTTGAATAGAATAGGCTCCAAAACTACTGGACCGATTTCAAAAATTCTTTAACCTTTAATACTACATTATCCCTGAGTGACATAGGCTTTGCTTCATCAAAATCGGTGCAGTAAAAGCCAAGTTACGCAGGCGAAGCTGCGTAAAACTGCTAGTTTTTAATACTTTAAGTAAATCAATAAAATGTTACCTGTAAAAGTTTCACTAAAGCTATTAAAGTCTCCCGAATCGTGAGTTTCGCCCCTCCTTTTCTGGGAAGCGGACACATATTTGCCTATTTCTAGTTTTAAACTTTCATTTTCCATTTGAAGCATTTCGAACTCCATGCGCAGCTTTTGATTTTCCTAAAATTATAAAAATATGTATCGTATAAGACAGGAGCGTCGCCAGCCAATAACCTAGAGGGGGGCAAGTTAGTACGGGTATTGAGAAAAATATTAAGTGTAGGTTAGGACTTAGGGCGGGAACCTTATGCCTTCGAATTTTGACTTACCTTTCATTTCCCGCTTAAATAGTAGTAAAGGTAGTAGAATAAAGCAAGTCAAGCTAAAGACATAAACCTGTTTGATTTATATTTGTCAACTTTTATAGAATCTCTAGGGGGGCAGCTGCCCCTCTTGCTCCCCCCTTGGCGACGCCCTTGATATAAGAAGCTTTACACACACATTTACCACGTATTTTTTAACAGAACATATCTATTGTGACTTATTTACCTTTTCCTACCATAAAACAAATACCGTGTTCCCATATTTATAAGTTACTTAGATTCAAGAATGCCAACCTTGAATGCTTTTCTTTTGTGCCTTCTGAAATAACTAAGTGCAAATTAATATTTCTGGTAATATTTATACATTCAATTCATTCAAATCGAACAGGTAAACATTACAAAATTTTTAGGATTAACATTGGATAGTAATTTGTCATGGAAAATGCATATCGACTTATTGTGTAAAAAAATTAATCAGTTTTCGTTTGCGCTTCGTTTATTGAGAAAAAAAGTAAGTGAAAAGGTGGTCTTAACTGCGTATAATGGGATTGTTTCATCGATAATTCGCTTGGGCATAATATTTTGGGGCAATTCAGTAAATAAAGACATTCTATTTAGATCTCAGAAGAAATGCATTAGATCTATTTTTGGTCTGCGTCAAACAGACAGTTGCAAACCTTTTTTTCAAAGTGCTTAACAGTGCCTTCATTATATATACATGAAGCCGTAACATTTGTAAAGAGAAATGTAGATCTGTTTACATTTTTAAAAGGAAGAGACAATAACAAGGGCAAAATACAATATGAAACGCATAAAACAGCTTTTTATAGTAATAATGTGGTCTTGATGATTCAGCGTATTTATAATCATCTGCCTGCTTCACTGCGAAACATTGAGGATATTAAAAAATTTAAAATAAATATCAATAAAATGCTAAAAGCCAAAGCTTTTTATGACGTCAATGAATACTTTAATTGTAAATGGGATCCGTAATTATTGATAAATAAGTATTAAATTAATGCTTTATAAATATTTATTATTTGAATTTGTATTAAAATTGTAATGATTGGGACATTAATATAATTTAGATTTAATTGAATAATTTAATTATATATTTATTTAATTTAATTAAGATTTTATGGACATCAATATAATTTAGATTTAATTAAAATTTGACAAAATGTAATAGTATTTAATTTAAATGGGTGTATTTGATTAAACTTTATTTATGTACAATAATATAAATAAGAGCAGGCTAGTTGGAGTATTACTAGTTCTGCATTGTATCTACAATGTCTGCGTACATACATGAGATAGTGAAACTGATTGCTGCAAATTTTAAATTTTACTTCATAAATTTACGTACTTCTTCCTAAATAATATTTGTACGCCACTAGGCAAGGAGTAGTCGTTCTTTTGTAATGTAATCTTTAAGACCTATGACTGTACCTACTTTTACAAATAAATAAATGAATTGAATTGAATTATATTTGGCTCATTTTGTGATGCAATTGAGATGATATCCCAATACCTATCTTCACATCCATATCCCCATAGAAGTAGACTGAGGTACAACCAGGGCACCCACAACTAGCCAAATCCACTAATGCCCACAATATAACACCTATCGTCATTGAAAACTAGAGCATGCTTCTATTTGCATTTCTTTAAGTCAGTGCAGACTTTGACGAAAATGTTGGGGCACCAATGTTTGTTAACATATCCACTTTTATAATTTATTAAGTCTGATTGTATCTTTTGTAAATTCTAAACATATTCATTTCTTGTACATACTCTTCTTTATTCTAAATTTGTATGTAATAAAATACATATTTTCTCTAATGTGCAATGTGTATAGAGCTACCACATAAGTTTGAAGCACATTAGAAGTGTCATGGCCTGGAGGAATGGTTCATCAAATGTGGCGAAATCATACCTTCACATCATAAATTTATTATTATTTATGCAAACAATGTTATGCAGTATATTACCTTTTCTAAAGTATGCAGCTTTGTACTTAGTTGCTCATTTACATTTAGGTCATCCACAGAACTTAGAGCATCTTCACTTCCCATCTAAAAAGAAAAAAATATGATGAAAAACAATGAAAAAAAAATGGAATATAAAACATAACTTCCATTATCAATTATTTAAGTGCACACAGAAAATAAAAAAGTGAACTATAAAAAATCAAAAAAACTAATCATAAAAATACAAAAGTAAAGTTATCTTCGCAATTCACATCCATAACAAAATGTACAATCAGGGCACCCACAACAACAGAAATCCCACAATGTGATAGGTGGGAAGCCTATCTCTATCCACATATGTCCAATCCAAGGCAACATTGTTTTCATTACAAAATTGAAAAGAAAGAAGCCCAACCTGGCAATCAAACTGGGAAGCTTAAGGAGTCAAGTCCTAAGCTGGACCGCTATAACACAGAGTTGATAAAAATATCTTATTTAAAAAACCAAAAAGAACGAAACACATCCACAGGTTTATTATTTTGTTAAGTCACTTAAACTAACTACATAATAGAAATAATTTCAATATAAACACAAAAATTATACACATATTAGTTTTTTTCTATTCGGAATCCAAACCTCAGTTGAATGGGGCTTGTCATTGAGTGCACATTTAAAAAAAGATAGACACCATTTCTGAGTCTCTCAAAAAAGGCAAAGTAATAGTAATTAGTTATACAACTACTTAATTTTTTATATAGGTATAAATTAAAATATCAGATTGTGCATTTCATTACTAATATTTAATAAAGTTGCTAAAATTGTGATATAATTTTGCTACCTTTGGCTATTTTAATCTAAAATAGGGACAGAAATAGCCAAAAAGTGGCTAGCTTGGCAGCACTGCTACCATTACGTATGAAATGTTGTAATGTGTGCTTCAACTCATACTAAATCTATGAAGAGTTGTGTCTTAGATAATAGATTTTTTTGTTAGCTATTCCAAATTCACTAGCCCGATTGTGAAGTTTGTACAACAATTTTTAATTGTGTCTGGCAAGTTCATGGATGTGTATGAATTTGTGTTTGAATTGGGATTCTGTAAAGGACTTCCGCGTGTATCTAGTAGACCTAACAAGTGGGATCCATGTATAAATTTTGTCTTTCTTGGGAAGACAGGAAGTGCCAGGTATATAGCTATAATAGACATTTATAATAAAGTTAAAATTCCCCCATATTTTGATACATTGTATTGTTTCAAAGCCTAGGGCCTCTGTTTAAAACATCATGCATGGTCAAATTAAGTATGACATACCAAGCTTCCACCTTCAGACAAGAAGTCCCCATTGCAGCTAGCAGCACTAGCACCATGGCTTTGAGGTTTAGATGTATTGCCAAGCCGTTCCTTTCTAACTTCTTCTAATGAAAATTGAAGTTCTTGATTTTTATTTTTCAGTTTAGCAACTTCACATTTGTATTTACTTTCACTCTCACTCATTTGTTTGTGGTAGTCTTCAATAGTCGCCTGAAGTTGTGATACTTCAAATGTTTTATCTGAAAGCTAACATAAATAATTAACCTCTGGTATGCCGCGACTTTAACACTGCAGTATAACTGTGTTCCGGAATGCAAAAGATTAAATTAAAAATTAACAAAAATCTAGCTAAATTTATTTCTAACAATAAAAGTAAAAAAATGGGTTTATGGGTTTCTTTTTCCTAGATATTTAAGAACTATATTTAAATACATTTAAAACTTATTAGTCTAAATTATATTATAAAGATAGAATTGATTGCTCCTCATGCTCTCATCTTATACAGGGTGACATCAGAAGTATCATCCAAATTTTGAGAAAAAATTCGGAATCAATACTGTCTATAATATCCCGTATATATTGTTAAAATCCCGTATATATTGTAAAATTAATCCCTAATTCCCTTATACAAAGCGAGCAAATATCAAATTGAATGTTAAGATAGGAAACCCCGTTGATGTATGTATCTTCCCAGTGAGCCAAACCAAACAATTGGAAGTATAATTGGTGTATGTAAAATAAAATATTGTTCTATTCTACTGTTGAAATAACTTACTTGTGAGGCAAGCTGTGCATTTTCCAGTATTTTCTTTTGTAACTCTTCCTGTAGCAACCCTGAATCTAATGGAGCAGGATTACTAACTGTGGATTGTTTTTCTTCCCCTTTTGATTTAGATTTTTTTGAAAACTTTGTCTAAAAATAAAGGAGAGTAATAAAAGTTAAATAACAAAATGAATAATTGTAACTAATAAAATTTTCTTAAATTAATTTTAAAAAATGATTAGAAATTGAGTTGCAAATTTTATCAAGTACATAAAATTCAGGGTAGTGAAATCTAACACTTCTTTTAATTTAAATAATATAATAAGCTTTGAGATAGTAGTGAGACCTTTGCTACTGTACTAACTTGTGATGATTTTGTAGAGCAGGTATTCACATACTGAATTGGTTGGAAATCTATCACTCAATCATGTAAAAACAACCAAATTTATCTAGATGAGATTTAACAGAAACAGAAGATTTTTTATTCTGATGCAGTTCTGGTGGATAATTTAATTACCATAGGATACTTGCAAATAGTGTACATAGTAAAAAAACATAACATATACACTGTAAGCATAGTTACTAATTACAACATTTGTAATTACCTTTACAAACTATACTTTATTAAAAACACCCACAGGTTAATAATTGTTCCCATTGTGTAATAAATGGCACAGCTTATATATTAATAACCCATTTGTAGTTCTTACATTATTGTTTTATTAACCTCTGGTATGCCGTGACTTTAACACTGCAGTATAACTAAATAGTTAGTACAGATCAGCATTCCAGCATACAAAGGATTTATAAACAAAGATTAAGGTTTTTTAGGTTGATATTAAAGTCTATATTACAATGTAACATAGACTACAATGCTAGGTTAAACCTTGGAGTACTTTAGTCCATGTTAATTAATAAGAAGGTGAATGTTTATTTATGATAAAGTAAGTTAAGTAAGTAATGCTACAGTGAGGTCAGCTAGGTGATATAATTAAGTCATTCTTTAGATTTTTATTTAATTTAATAACTACAATCATATTTCACACTAGTCCTTACATTATATACTTAATGCCTATGAGCTATAGGTAAAAACATATAAGTGACCAAGCAACAGATGATTCTAGCACATTCTACCTTCATGTCCTTTTGTAACATATTTTATCATTGGATTCTGCCTCTACCATAGTAAATTAAATGTAATTGTTAATAACCATGAACATAGGAAGCAAGGAAGCAAGACAGGTTTGTCAGGATCGTGAGGTCTGGCACTCGATACTCTCTGCCTACCCCGTAAGGGACTTGGCGTGAAGATATGTATGTATGTATGTACCATGAACATAAGCATGCAAGGCAAGAAAAGCTAGCACTGTAACCTACTACAATTGGAAAATGTACTACCTACAGACAATAATAGCTAACTGAACTCTATTTCTACTAATATTTTTCTATTTACACAATTTTTCATTAATAATGTCAACTTAATGACTGATTAAAAGTGCAATGCAAAATTAAAGTCTCTGAGTGCAGCTTAGTGAATGGACTAGCTTGATTTATTTGTATAGTTAAGACGTTTTTTTCTAATAAAGCATTAAATAAAGGGAAATAAAGAGCAATAACAAAATATGCCTTTGTTTGGCATATAAAAATAATGCTTTTTTACTAGAATGGAGTATGACTGTAAAAATATTTATTTTTAAACCTAAGGCACAAATTCTGACCTGAAAAGTCTCAAGTTCTTCCTGAAGGACGGAAACACGCCGCGTCAATTGCTGATTTCTAAATGTTAAGGAATCAATCTCTAGTTCTCCCTTTCGTAAGGTTTTGTCTTTTTCTTTTAAAGCATCTCTTAGTTCATTCGATTTCGCTTGTTCATCTAAAACTCCTTTCTTCAATACCTTGACGTGAACTCTTAACTGCAAAGAAAATGGTAAGGTATCAAGGTTTATAGAAAAGTCTTAAAATCCAAAACATTATTCAATACCTTAGAATATTCCGCAGCTAGTTTTTGGTATTTAGCCTGTATATCACCAGAAGGTAGTCCCTCCATAGTTTTGTTTTAACGTTTCATAACTACAGTATATCGTTTGTGTTTATTTGGATTGGTAAACCATTAAAATTAAAAACTACTGTAAACACCCACTTCCAAGTTTCAGCCTTCAGGAAATGACAATTGACATTGACAGATCACAGATGACATATTAAAACTCTTTTTTTTTCATTTGCCCCTTTCTGGGACAGGCTAAGAACATTATGCCATACTGAATTGATCTTCCGTTGTAGTAAATTCACCATCGACCACACATCCCAATAGACCCCTATTCTTTATAATTTTGCTTTGAAACTATTCTGGCAAATAGCTGAGGTGCGGGGAGGTAAGGTGCTGCTTTCTTATTGGCCCTTGAAATGACAACACGTCATATTCATAAATAGATATGTAAGATTAGGGATGAGATATGTCTCATCATAAAATATGTTTTATACAAACAATATATTTTATCGATATGCTTATTTTTGTTTTATAAAGTGCGACATTATAACAGATGTTATCGTATTTTGTTATTTCACGTCACATCGAAGCTATGCAACTTGAGAGTAATAGGTATCCGTACTTGAATATATTAAGTCCTTACATCTGAAATTGGCGTTTTGTAGGAGAGGAACATAGGTCGAATATATTTAATGTAATTTATTTATTTAATCAAATCATGAACAATGTTTCCTATGCATATTTTCCATCTCATAGGCAATTCATTGATCCCTCTACTAAAAAAAAAATATTTGAACGGGAATCAATAAAATCTTTGAACGTGGTTTGGACTGCCCCCTCGAAATTGATTTTTTTATTTTGCTAAACGTTATTCAAATTTGAAAAAATAGTAATCTGTTGGAGTTAGGTTCAGGTGGATGCTTTTTACATTCCAATTGATGCTCTTCTAATTGAGAAGTCGTCTATTGTGCAGTATGTAGTGTAGTATTCTCATGAAGCAGCAGTGGCGTAAAGTGTATAAAACAAACTTCTGCAAAATATTGAGATTTAATACACTTTATTTGGAATTCGGAAACCAATTCTCTTGTCTGGTTTCTTTAAACCAAGTTGGATTTTTTATTTTATTATTTTGTGGATACCTGATACAAATGACATACTTATCAAATTGAATTGTTTTTATTCATTCAAATAATTCTTACCTGAACTACAGAATATCGTCAAAATACTGTAAACAAATTAGTTTTAAAATTGTCTCAACCCTTTGAAAGTTTTATGACATACTGACCGCAACATCGCCTAGCGGAACTGGTGTTGAATTTTTATCACCCAGACAACCTAACGCATTTGAAAGAGTTCACTATAATCGGCTTAAATATTTATGATTTATTCAATGACATATAACAGCGCCCTCTACCGCGTTTAGTTCAGTTTTTCATCGTGTTGGTCCGGGTCTGCTGACTAAAATATATCATCTGCCCCTCTGCCAGGCACCTCGTAAGAGGCAAGCACAGGTAAAACAGGTAATTGTCAACAAGATAACTGGTAATAGAGTGGTGTGCAGCAACTTCCCTGGGTAGTTATGCACCACCTTACCCATTCCTGCCGCTATAATGACAGTGTCACATTCCGGTTCGGAGGGTAGGGAGCCAGTAGATTTGCACAATAGGCCTTACATAACGACCATAGGACAGCAACGCACCTGTAACGTCAATGGTATATATAAGCCATTATTATCTGTTACCATTAAGAGAGCTATGTGCTTGTTTGCTGACTTCCCACATAAAAAAGAGTAACTATCCAGTAGCCAACTCAAAAGTACGCAGAGTAATAAGTTTTTTATTGTTTCTGTCAATGGTTAAATTAATCAATAAAATACATAAATAGCTACATACAGTACCGGTATAAGACCGGTATCCTATTGACGGTAAATAAATAAAAATTTCGATAAAATAGATTCGCACATTAGTCCATCACTAGCTGTATCCAAACGAAAGTGATAGCTTGAAAATCACATGTGTTAGAAAGGGACATAAACACGCATCTAACAATAACCGACCAGTATATGATGAACTCCGATAAACGTCAAATAATTTAAAATGTAATTATGAATGTTATTATTTTTAACCAACCTAGTTAAGGAAAGTTGTACCATTTTCGGTAAATTGAAGTCAGAATCAGAATCAGAATCAGAATCAAAATAATCTTTATTCACATGAACCATACAAGTGGTATTTGTGCGCGTCGAGACAGAAGTGCGGCTGCTTTGCTGTACCATTTAATTGAACACATAGTCATTTTTAAATTTATATTTTATTTTTTTATACAATAATGCGACAATGTTTACAGGTCACAAACCTGGTCGATACTGTTCATATCTTTTTAAGTAATAAGCTACATAAGAACAATTACACTTATGTGTTGATAGAAACTGGTTGCCTTACATGCGGCGTCTATTGGGATGTATGGTCGATGAAATTCACTTTTTCAGTTTCTTATTATAGTCGTTATAGAAGGTTATATCAGGATCTTGAAGGAATGGCCCTTTACTCTAGCTCCTGAAGTGAAATTGGGCGACAAGGAGAATATACACGATACATTAATTTTATTATCATTATTTTATTTGTGCAATTTTAACTGAACAAAATGGGATCAAAATTGATAGTTAAAATATGAAGTTTATTGAAGTACATAATATGGAAATACTACCGTATTTCTTAAAAATAGAAAGTCTACGTGGAATTACTAAAAAGTTACCCAGTTAGGCAATTTATAATATTTCTAGAATAATGGTGGTATAAGTTACTCCTTGCTAGATTAGCTGGGTACCTGCCAGTGAAAAAAAAAGTATCTTCACGCACAACCAGGACACCCACGACTTGCCGAAGACACTAAGTCCCACAATGTGATAGGTGGCAAGCCTATCGCCAACCGGGCACATTTACAATCCCGAGCAACTTTTTTTTTTAAGTCGAATCTCGACCCGGGATTCGAACCCGGGACCTCAAGCAGTCAAGTCCAACAACTGAACCGCCAGTGAAAATCCTATCAACTTCGCTCCAGCCGTTTACAGATTAGTAAGGATGGAACAGACTGACGGACAAAAATTGTTACTTTGTTATATGTATTGTCTGTAATAAAAAGTTTTTATTTTAATATTACAAACATTAAAATTTTATTAATATTTGGATTAGATTAAACTTACAGTTTTATTGACTGCTATTATAGGCAAGGAGTAAACGTACACGCCTAACTACACTGGTCAACAATGCATTCGTTAGATTATAATCGAAGTCCGTATTTCTAATAATTATATTACTTTTGAGGAAGGATTAGATGTACAAGTAGATAAGATTTGAGTAAATTTGTTGAAATCTGAAGATATTTGTTCAATATATCGGGAAAAATGTATACCCGCTAAGAGCATTAATTAATCTAATATACTCAAATCCAAGCTCACTGCAAGCGAAATCGGATCGGGTCGCTTGTTAATTATAAACTTTAAATACAAACAAGGAAATCAATAACACACGTACTTTTTTCCCTCATACTCATTATAATCGTTTTGCAGTAATTTGTAATTTATTCTTAGATTAATAAAATAAATGCTCGAAGTGTAAAGACCCTCAAAGGTATTCTGGTTTTCTTTATCTGTTTCCCAAATAATGAAACTGTCATGAAAAAATGGCAACATTGCTTCTGTTGATGTGTCGTGATTCTCCGATGTAAAATATCAATATTTCCCAGTTTTATGAAAGAAAGTTTACAACTTAATTATTAAATATTGTATTTATTTACCTCTACATATTCTATCACAAATTAGCTAAACCATGGACGACAGGTAAGGCTCCAACTTGCATTTGTAAAAAGTATCGCCGATTTTAAACTCGTTCAGAACAAAGTAAATTATGACCAAAATTATGTGAATTATTCACAGGAATATGGAATCGAGCAGCTCAACTTTTACTGATATTTCGACTGATCATCCCAAGAGTATTATACACATAGACGTCGATTGTTTTTACGCTCAAGTAGAGATTGTACGAAATCCCGAATTACGGGATTTACCTCTTGGAATTCAACAAAAAAACATCGTCGTAACCAGCAATTATGAAGCAAGGAAGTATGGTATTAAAAAGTGCATGCTTGTTTCGGACGCCTTAAAAGTTTGCCCTAATTTAAAACTAGTTAATGGTGAAGATTTACACGACTACAGGGCAGCTTCAAATAAAATATTTGCAGTACTACAGAGCTGGAAATGTCCTGTTGAAAAGTTGGGAATGGATGAAAACTTTGTTGATGTCACAAACACAGTAAAAGATAAGTTGAAAACTATGAACACAAGTAATGTCACAGTTGCAGGTCACCTGTATAATGAACAAAGCACAGAATGTCCCTGTGGCTGCCATTTAAGGTTAAAAGTAGCATCACAGATAGCCAGTGAGATGAGGCACAAAATATATGATGAACTAGGATTCACAACTTGTGCTGGTGTAGCACATAATAAGTTATTGGCAAAATTAATGTGTCCAGTGCATAAACCTAATGATCAAACAACTATCTTTCCTGAAGACAGTGTCAGTTTTATGTCCACATTACAAAGTGTACGTTTAATACCAAGTATCGGGTCCAAAACAACAGAAGCTCTAATATCACAAAAAATTATGACTGTTAAAGACCTCCAAGAAGTG
The DNA here is from genome assembly GCA_002245505.1 of Calephelis nemesis. NCBI lineage: Eukaryota > Metazoa > Arthropoda > Insecta > Lepidoptera > Riodinidae > Calephelis > Calephelis nemesis. Next base: position 80,911 of record NJDD01003514.1, read on the forward strand.
TCAATTGATACATTAAAGAAGCATTTTAGCAGTGACATGGCGGTAAGACTGAAAAATTTAAGTTTAGGTGAAGATAATACTCCAGTAAAACAAACAGGCCGGCCTCAGAGTATAGGTTTAGAAGATAGCTTTAAGACAGTTAGTGTTAAGAGTGAAGTAGAAGAGAAGTTTGCTGCACTATTGCAAAGGTTACTATTATTAGTTAGAGAAGATGGACGCATTCCAGTTTCATTGAGGGTGACTCTAAGGAAAAAAGATGTGAAAAGGTTAAGTAGTCATAGAGAATCAAGACAGTGCACAGTTTCATCTTCCATCTTCACTATTAACAATGGAACTCTGACAGTCACAGAAGCAGGTCAACAGAAACTAATGAGCATAATAATGAGATTATTTAATAAACTTATTGACTTGACAAAACCATTCCATTTAACTTTGGTAGGGCTTGCATTCACTAAATTTCAAGAAAGAATGTCTGGAAGAGGATCTATTGTAAATTATTTAATGAATGATATATCTGTCCAGTCAGTCCTCAATATACAAAATGATTGTGATACATCAGCATCATCAATGGATTATTCAGCAGCATCACCGAGTAGTAGTACCACTACTGATTTATCAGATGCAGAAGTTGAACCATCACCAAAAAAGCCTAAAAAGGCAATGTGGATAGCGAAACGCAGGTGTTTGTCAAAAGAAGAAATTGCTTCACCAAGTAAACTTAAAGTTGGAGAACTTCGATTAAATTCAAAAGAATTGGAAAAAGTTTCAGAATTAAGATTGAATTCTCGAGACAGGTCCCTTACTCCCAGAGCTAGTCCAGCAAAAGACAGCTTTTCTGACACATCTGATGCTATGAAAGATGTTGTTGAAGAAGAAAACTGTGAAGACTGTCCAAATTATGTAGATAAGGAAGTATTTAGTGCTCTTCCTGAGGAGATGAAGCAGGAGTTGAAGGCTATGTGGAAAAATCCCTCCAGTTCAAGCATGCCTCGAAGTAGTGCAAGAATCATGAACAAAACAAAACCAAACACTATTTTGAAATACTTTGTTCCCCACAAATAGTATTAGTAAGATTTATATCTTGTTAATTATTTTAAGTAATAAGTGAATGGTTTCTATTTTTTCAAATCTTACAATTTTTATTCAACTGATCAAATACATGTTTATGTTATAAAATTAGTTTTTTTTTTAATTGTGGTTCCCCAAAAGGCAATGAATGAATATGTATACAACTTTGCATATCATTTAATATCTATATTTTTTACAGCATCTGTAACCATACCACTTAACTCACTTAACTTGTGCACTCTATTTACATCAACTTGTAGTGACTGTGCCAATTTGTAATAGGAAACAACATCAACATTGAGTTGTAATCGAATTTTGTCCACATCTGTTACTCCAGCAACATCATTTGCTAGTTGTGGGGTCCTTTCACGATTTTGTTTCAATCTCCTTATAGACTCTTCAGTTTTCTGTACGGATGTTAGAACATCTTCAACATATTTATAATAACTAAAAAAAATAAAAATATGAACATTTAAAATGGCAATAGTTTTTGTTAATACATATAGGAGTGTAACACACACATGTAAGTATTATGTAAATATAACAAAGTACCTATTTAGCCATAAAAATCTATCAGAATTTTAAGTCGAGCTAATAGGATTTAACAATATTTTTATCACACACTAATTAATTATTCTTTATAATAAATTAGCCTGCGTAATTAGAAAAATGCACCAATTAATTTTCATTTTAGATTCATTATAATACGTGGTGAGATTGAAATATAGTGAAAAAGGGTAAAATACTTACGAAGACGTCATTGTATTAAACAATGCTTCATACATCTGGATTAAAAATGTTCCACCTAATTTTTTAAATACATTTTTGTTATAATCATATAATAAGTTTGATATAAGTTCTATATATGTACAAGGTTTTGTAGGAATACTTCTATTTGTTTTTCTGTACAGTCTGGGTATGTCACTGACTTGTTTCAATAATGTATTGAAGTTTTCATATAATTCGCTAACAATACATTCACAAATTGTATTTTTAATGCCTTTCAAAAGCTCTTCCGATGGTCTAAGACTTTGTTCAAGCATTTCTTTACAATTACTATTTGGCACTTTTGTCTGAACATGTTCAAGATATTTGGGCAGTCTCTGTAGCAATACTTCAGAGTCTAGGTAAAAACAAACACTGTAATCTATCAGGTTTTTATTAATACTTGACTGATCTATTTTTGGTGATAGGTCTCGCTAAAAATAAATAGTAATTAGTATTCTACAAATAAATTAAAAAATACAATATATAAAAAAGATCAGATACTAACTTGAGAACAGATGTTTGTTACCCATGTTGCATATCGAGATATAAGTTGCAGTGCAAGTTTCCAAAACTTGTGAGCCAAAGCCTCAATATACACTCCATCAGACCAACATTCTTGTAAGGATATCCAACATTTATGTGTTTCTGCTAGAGTAAAGTCATCATTGCTTTCTACGGTGGGGTTTGGTTTTAAGGATGCCTCAAAACTGCCTGAAAAATTATCACCAGTAATGAATGAACACAATATTAGTAGCAACATTGAGGTGATAATAGTATTGTATGAAAAGGGTAATGATTAATTAATGTGGAGGAAGCCAATAGGTCTGCAATGATTGTGAGATTCATTTTCTGCTTACCTCATAAGAGAATTGGCCAATAAAAATAGATCTAAACATGTACAATAGTTGGAATAATACACATTAATATTAAAAATATCAAGTGTGTTTTGTTAATTTTCTTAATTAAAAAAACTAGTTTTTTAAAAATCACCTAAAGCAAGTATGACAAAATTTAACAAGCCATACCATCAGACCAGAGACAGATCTTTGTATACTAAATAATTATAAAATATAGGCAAAGCCACTGGTATCAACAAGTATTTTTAAAATAACTAATATATATAAATATCCCTGGACAAATTACACAAATTTATCTAACTTTAAAGTAAGCAAATTACCTGCTTGTGTTATGTTATATAGTATATTTTGCTTACACCAACAGCACAACACTACTTGCATATTGGTATTTGTCCAAAGTTATTATAATTAAAAAAGATACTTACCTGCAATTTCTTGAAACCTTATTTGAAAGTAAACTGGTAAGTTCCATCTTTTTAAAAAGCTTTTATACTCAGATGTTTTATGTAAATGGTTAAGGGTTTCCTTGTTAGGACAAAACTTTTCTAATCTCAGAATAAACTGCATACTTTCATTGTATCTACTATAAAATAGTTGTGGATTTCCAGGGGCAAATATTGATGCTAAATTTACCTCAAGACGGTTCTCTACTTCACACCAAAAACAGTTTATTAGAAATTGATATCTCTTTGCAAGAAATGTCAATTTGGAATGTTGTGTAACTTTCAGGAGTAAGCTTAGTTCATTGTTTAATAAGGACAATATTCTATTGTATATTCCTGTAAGGCCATCTTTACTCTTTTGTAAGGCAGGTTCATTAATTACATCCTGTAACAAAGGTGCCACTGCCTGTTTTCTAATAAGCATTTCAGTTTCAGTAACTCTATCTAAAGAAGTGAGGGTCAACAATGTTCTAAGAAGGTTCTCTTCATTATTATCATTCCAAAATTGAAACAATAACTCATTTAATGTTTGAACCAGCTTTCCCACTATCTCATTAAACCGTTTCTTTTGATCTGCTTTGAGAAGGTTTTCACACTTTGTTAAAGAAAATTTGAGTTGGGTCAACTGCATCGCCGCTCTGTCTGCTATTATAATTTGTTCTTGTGGTCTTTTATCAGAAATATTACTTAAAATTTCGTCCAACGTATTGAGACAGTTCAAAGTAAAACTGTAATGTTTTAAAAGTCTTTTCTTTTTCGACAGTGCATGTCTTTGGCTCAGCCATAATGACAATTCTTTCATCGCATCATCAAGACATTGTTTCACTCCCTGAAAAATGATATCACAAATTTTTATTTTACAAAGTTCATAACTTTTTAGTATAATTATAATTAATTAGTGTTCTCGTGTGCATGGATGTCAAAATTTTAATTTGTACACCAGGTGCTTGTTTTGATTATTATCTTTAACAGGTTGCCTGGAAGATTTTTTGTCAGAGTTAAGGTTGTTCTTACTTTCTGTACTTTTGGTTTAATTTACTTTTTAGTTATTTAGTTGATTCTGATGTGTGCAATAATGAGTTAACAAATATTGTTACCAAAGATTTCAACTTACCAAGACTTCTTCATCTAATTGACCCAATGGTACTTGAATTTTGTCAATAGCTTTATCAAAACCAATTAATGTCGCACACAAATTGACAAAATTAGCGTAATCTTTGTTTATTAGCTCTATCATCGCCAGCCGAAGAACTTTTAAATATATTCCCAAGTCATCTCGCATAGTTTCCAAGGATATTACCTCTTGATGGCCAGATAGAAATGCATCCACGGAGAAATTGGTCTGCAAGTATTTACAAATAACAAAATATAACAATTTATTAAGAAAATATCACATTTAATACGTAAGATGACGAGTACTACCTTAACAAAATCATTGCGGTCAAAACACAGGCCCCTAGGGGCTGGTGGCAGTATAAAATCATTATTATTATTTTCCATTCTTATAATTAAATCTTCATTATTTTAAGGCACCATATTTATGTGGAATTATTTTAAGTAAATTTATCTGCAAAGTTCGCCCCAGTAATCGGGAGTCATTTTGACAATTGAAGTATTTTATTGACGTTTAAATGACACATTACACGTCGGGAAATGTTCGGATGCGTTCACCGACATTTGGTCTGGAAAAAATAAATGTATTTTCTGTTTTTATTTTGGTAAACAAAACAAACAACAAAGAGAATGTAATCACTACGTTTTAAACAAAACATTCGTTTATTTTAAGACCCTCTTTAATTTTATAGCTCTGCAAAAATTGTATATTAGTACACTTTAAATTATCGTATTTATTTTTTTAATTAGTAAGGAAAGCAAGCAGAATTTTAATTTTTGGACAAGCTATGTGAGTAGTAAATTTAATATATTTGTCATCACTCTTCGAGTACATGCTACATATTTGCAAAAAATACCTAGAGACTGCTCAATTTCAAAAGCGGTCGCAACTATCTTGATAGAGCTAGCAGATTTTTTATTTTTGGTTACGCTAATTGCGCACTAAATATGATTTTATAGATTGATTGATCATTACTAATTCGTTGCAAAACTTGAGCGGTTCTGCTCAATTTCAAAAGCTGTCACTGCTGTCTTGATATAAAACTATTGTCCAGTAAAAGTTAAATAAAACCATGATCAGACCAGTTTTGGCGCAATGAGTAAAATTATGTTCATTAATACTTAAATATTGATATTATGAAAGAAATTTTGATTTAAATTAAGGGGAAAGGGATTAAAAAAATAAAAAAGGGTTAAAAAATGCCTTTTTTAAATAACTTAATAACGGTAGGAAATAGAAAAAAAATTTGAAGTAAAAGTTGTAGAGAAAAAGATTCTACACAAAAAAGTTCCTCTTCATTTTTTTGTTATCTACTTTAGCTTAGCTGCAAAACATATAAATTAAATTGCAACTTTTAGTAAGCTGTATGATTTGTAGAGGGGAAAACATATGTAGTAGTGTTAGTACACGAAAGTCCATGGAAAGGGAAGTTTCAAGTAAAAGTTGTAAGAAAGTAAAAGTTCCTCTTCATTTTTGAAGTCATACTTCTTTTGGCGCGTTAGGAAAAAATGGTGAGGGTAAATATTTACAATGCACGCGCACACCGTCACGAAAAACCGACATGATGAAGTTAGCTATAGATAACGTTTCAGTTTTTATTAAATATTAAATAAACTTTATTTAACTAAATAATGCATTATAATAAAACTTTTAATGTATTAAATACCCTTTTTCTATGGCTAGTGTCATTTTGTCTACAAATGTAAAATAAGGCAAAAGATAACATTTTTAAAAAGATTTTTATCTTATTACGCCGAAGAAGTATAACTTCTAACGCGTGTACATAAGTACACACACATTTTTTTTGTTATCTGCTTTAGTTTAGCTGCAAAACATAAAAATGAAATTGCAACTTTCAGTCAGCTGTATGATTTGTAGAGGGGAAAACATATGTAGTAGTGTTAGTACATATTTATGTGATGCGCGCGCTGCGTGGTACAGGGCCGTAATAATTCTGGTAAGTTTTTATAATTGATTACAAAGCAAATTTAATTTTCAATTTTTGCAGCTAAACTAAAGCAGATAGCAAAAAAATGGAGAGGAACTTTTTTGTGTAGAATTTTTTTTCTCTACAACTTTTACTTGAAACTTTTTTCTATTTCTTACCGTTATTAAGTTATTTTAAAAAATGCATTTTTCAACCCTTTTTTATTTTTTTCATCCCTTTCCCCTTAATTTAAATCAAAATTTATTTCATAATATCATTATTTAATTATTAATGAACATATTTTTACTCATTGCGCCAAAACTGGTCCGATCATAGTTTCATTTAACTTTTTACTGGACTACTAGGAGAATACCTACTCATGTTTGGTTAATCTATGTGTAGTAACTAACTATTCAGTTTCCAAACACTGAGTGGTCTAGAAATCTTGTTACTACTACCTAACTTGGTACTAGATATAACTTAAAAATTAAGTCACTTGATTCATCGTAGGCAGATGAATTTGAATGCGACATTGAATCAAGACAATGCAGTTAAGCATTTCTAACATTTTTCCGAGGTTGTTGCAGGATTATAATGCAATTATGCACATTTCGTACTCGTTAGACATCTTATAAGGTTAAACTTGGATCTCGATTACATGCAACTTAGATTCGGATATAGATACAGATACTGTTGAATACAATATTTGCAGGCTATTAACCTTTAGTTTAATAAAAATAACGAATTCGATAAAATAACGACAATTGACTGCTTATTGTTAATATTTCACTTGTATTATGTGCAAGAGGACCGAAAATTTCATACGCGACTTCAACTTATTTTGAAATCTAGATTCAAGAGTATTCCTACTAACCCAGTCCTTGCAAATCCCAGCGAAAAGCTTAGAATTAGAACCTACCTCTAGAACGTCTTAACCAGTGTTCACTTGAATCGTTACATTATGAGAGAGCTGTAGGTTCTTCAATAGATAGGTACTTGGTAGGTACTTTACTTATTCTGTGTACATACCTACATGTATCTATTTGTAACATTCTCTTTAATTAGGTAAAAGTAATGCTAGCAGTTGATTCCCTTTTATGAAATAAATTCTTAAGTTACGAAAATGTGTACAATTTATCATTGAAACTGCTGCTCTTAGGTTATAAAGATAAGCATTTTATAGCGGAATCATCATAACCGCACAAGCGCAGAATTAGGCAAAGCCAATCATGGGTTATGACTCAATAGTCAAAAACTCACCTTGAAATAGCTCAATCACATTCAAACTATTTCTTGCACACACCCTTCTTTCAACATTTGCGATGTACCTCCATTATGTCCCCGAAAAAAGGACCACCAAGATATACGTTTTCATTCTTTTCATTTAATTTTTTTAAAGGTACCATTATTTTGTTATTTTTCGCATTCAAATGTTTTTCTTTACATCAAAAAGATTAGCAAGCGTGCTAATAGCACAAATCCCTGCTTGACACCAATGTTGATATCAAAACAAGGCGATATGTTGCCGTCCACCCGCACACATTATTTACAATTAAATGTATAGTGTACGCACGCACCAGGATCCCATCCCCTAACATTATCCTATCCAATTTGGTCCATCTAAACGGAAACGCGAGACACGATAGTTTTCAAATTAAAAAAATTTAATAAACCCCCGACAAAACCTTGTAATCAGCCAAGAATCATCTCGTTCACGTCCACTTTCAAACCAAAAAATCCGCATCGAAAGCGATCTATCCGTCCAAAAGTTATAATGCCACACATACACACAGAGAGGGAGAGAAAGAGAGGGAGGGACCAAGAGGGAGCAAGAGAGGTGGGAGAGGGTGACTATTAGAAATTGTTGTTTTATGCGAAGATGCGCTAAACTGCCTTCAACAAAATTTGGAACAATTTGTTTGGAAGGGTTCCACTCCACACACTTTTTACATTATTTTAATTTCAATATTTAGTTTTTAATAATATTGAACTGAAAAAGTTATATGAGCAAATTATATTTTAGTCGAAAGTACCCCTTTTGTTAAGTCTTTTAAAATTTAAATATTACCAATGGAACTTGTATTTAAATTAAGTGAAGGTTTCATTATACCTAGAAGAAATTATTACATATCTGTAAAGTATTTTAGTAGTATGTCTATTTAGTTCACAATGATAGTTAACAACAATACACCATTTAACCACTTATTGCCTAATAACTTAAAATTGGCTTATTACTTACCTAGTTTACTAAATTATTGTATTCTAACTAAGGTGCATTGTAGACGACCGTTTTTAATATCGCAATGTACCTGTTATTTTTAATCTTATTGGAAAAATGAAAATTCTTGATAGAATATAGTTGGTATCATCAAAAAAGAAAAAGAAAAAACCCATCGATTAATGAAGCTAAATAACGAATCTCAGATCGCACAGATTGGTACCACCTTAATTTTACCTGCTTAAATATCAGGGCTTTATTAATGTCAGGTTCCGGTTTGCAAACTAGACTTAAACTTATTTTTGCATCATAAATACTTCTTCATCTTAGATTCGAAATGACTCGCTTACATTCTTGTTTTCTGTACAAAACCTGTTTATTTATCCTACAACGTTTTATTAAAGCAAAAATATATCCTAAAGGTAATTTTTTGTGCTCTTCGGACGTACCTGACCTCCACCATCTATGCTGGCTGTCTACAATAAAAGTTATCTTCGGGTTAGCAAGCACGCAGTGGCGCAACATCTTGAGAGTACTCATGAAGTATGGTGAAAGTGATAGGCAATTGATTATAATAACCTTTAATGATAGGCTAGCATTTCTTACGATTTCCACAAAATAGGTAAGTAATCGTATTGTAAGTATCTTTAGGCCTGTATCTCCGAAGAGGTTGACAGAGGTAAAACCAGTACAATCACGATTAGTCGGGGCTCTTAACCGGGCTCTTATATATTCCCGACCAACTTTATTTTCGACCCCGACAAAAAAAACAAGAGTGTTACATTAAGCTACACGTGTTTATGTGTGTGTCTGTCTATGTCATTATAATCTTTAAACTAATGGACAGATCTCGATACGGATTTTTCATCAAAAAGGCAACGTAATCAAGATTGTTCTTAACTGTATTAAATATAGGTCTTAAAGGAAGTTATTGATAAGTTTTAATATTAGAGCCTAGAGGCGATCGCCTATCTGCACGAAGCCTTAACATAATATTTGTTGACATACGCTTAAAATCAAACTAAATAGAGCCATTTGGCTTATTTGCAAGTAATTCTTTATTAAGGTACCTTGATAAAATGTTGGAAATAAATTCGGAAAATCTTTTCTTGAATAGAGCAAAGTTTGTGATGAAATATTTAGGGGTATGGGTGCCGCCTGACAATGAGTCAATGTCACATACATTTTACAGATTTTTCATGATGTCTTTGCAGTACTTATTTTTATTATTTCAATCTATTTACATAATTCAAGTCTGGGGAAACTTAGAAGCTGTTTCCCAAGCCTCCTACTTATTGTTCACTCAAGCTTGTCTTTGTTTTAAAGTTACGGTTCTTCAAGTGAATATGGACGAGTTAAAAGAACTTTTAAAGCAAATGAATAGCGACATTTTTAAACCAGAGACAAATTTACATGAACGGTATGGGTAAATTTACATTTTTAAAATTTTGAATTAGCCTTCCTTTGGAGCATGTATTTGAAGACTTCGTCTCTCTCTAGTCAGATAAATCCATAGAATCGACTCAACTGCTCAAGTCAAAATAAATAAAATAAAAAACTAAATATCCCTGGACAAGTTACACAAATTGAATCTAACCTCGAAGTATGCAAGTTACATGATTGTGGTATGGGTCAACGATTCTAATAGATATAAATACTTAAATAAATACCAGAATAAACGTAATAAAAACCTAGACCAGGAGATGCAGACATCTAAATGTTCATCACGCAATGCATTCCCGTCGGGAATCGAACCCGAGCCTCGCGATTGGTCTGTGTAGTTAGACAAAAGAAATAGAAGATAAATTAACAATTCGCCCGGATTGGTGTCACTAACTTGGTTTCCTTTGCAATAACATTAGTACAATATCGAATTCCGGTTTGGCAAATACAGAAGGCCTGTAAATTTATATAAGCGAGAGGTTTAGTTGTTTTGAGATATGTATTGCAAAGAAATGGAATAGAGGTGACATAATATGGACCATGTTTTGGCTATTCTAAATACTTCGAGTATATCAAAAAGGCAAAAGTTTTGCTTTTCGAATATAATTATTGAAAGCCTTTTAATCGACTCAAAAAAAAGGAGGAAGTTCTTTAATCGACTGTGTGTTTGTTTTTATTCAAGGCGGAATCAGGTTTTCAGCCTTTTTGTCAATTCTAACATATTACGTTTTTTGTGTGCTTACTATGTATGCGACTACTCAGCTAATAGATAATCGATTTATACGGTTCTTTTTTGTTATAATTCCGAGGTGGTCCCAAACAAGATCCGACTAATGGTTTATGCATTATTAAGTATAAAAAAAAGCCACTAATTGGATGTTGAAAAAATTTGTGTGGGGCCATTTCGGAATCATTTGTCATCTTTTGAAAAAATAATGACCAAATCGCAACGTCGGTTTTTGAAGTTTACTACACTTTCTTATATTTAAATTTATGATGTTTATATACTTACAATAACGTCACAAGTAATATACCATAATATACATAAGTAAATTTCAAGAATCATTTACAACTCAAAATGGAGCGTATGTTTCAGCATTTTTTATCAAGATGTTTTACTAACCATTTCATGAAATAATTTAACTCTCAGTAATTATTCGTTTGAATATTTAGGAATTTGTTGTGGTTCAGTTTATACCAAAAAGCGTATAGATAGAACTTCTGTGTATACGCTATATACCTACCATTGTAATTAAAAATCAAAACGTTTTTGGATGCGAAAATGGTGAAAAATGGCCCTATCAAAAACGTCCTGTGATAATAATTTTAAGGCTTTTTTTTATGATATTGGAAAGGCAAGCAAGCAAACGGATTTCCTGATTGTAAGAAGTTCTCGCCGTCTAGAGACACCAAAGGTGGTAATGGTGCGCTGCCAACCTGAGGCCGGGATGCTAAGCTTCGAGCAAAAGTAAGTTTACCGGCTACCTTACCCTCCAGGCCACAACAAGTCAACGGCAAGCACTGACGTTATGGCGGCAGGATTAGATAAGACGGTGGTACCAATCCAAGCGAAATGCTACAAATCTCTACCACCATGTCATGGTGTTAGTGACGGTAAGCCTATGCTCGCCTTTTACGAGCTGCCTGTCAGGAAGGCTGATGGTCTATTCTACAAAGGAGCCCGGACCAACACGGGTAGATTAACCAATTTTTTTAACATATTTTGTATAGCATATTAAAACAGCAAGCCACCAGGATAAAGCGCTTATTGTTGGCGTTCATGATTAGCTCACAAGCTACCTGTGGACTCTGGGCTCTGAAGCCGTTATTTGATGATGTCGGCTCACAAGGGTTTCCATTTGATATGTGGTAAGTATTACAACTTTTTAGCTTTCTTAGCAGTTGTACCTCGATCCTCAAGCACAAGACCATTCAAGTTCAGCACTATCTGTAACCTGGCGAAATTTCTTTAACACCGTCTAAATGCAATTTTTTGCATAAAAAATGCAAAGGTTTTATGGTACCTATCCTTACCATCCTTTTATTAAATAAACTAAATATTTTCTAGTTTTTATATATAACGATAACTGGCAACTGGTGGTATGGGTTGCCATTGGTAGTAAAGTGCTGTACACTGGTGGTAGAGCGCTGTTCATTTATGGTAGAATGATATGCAGCTTCGCCCTGGTAGGGATCAATCGCCTTACCTATTTCACTGTCATGTTCCAGTCTGGAGGTTAGGGTAGCCGGTTGCGCAATTGACCTAACAACGCGAAAACAGGACAGTGACGCACCTATAAAGTTTATGGTTTCACGGTTATCTCTTACCGTCAGGAGATCCGTGTGCTTGTTCGCTAACCAATCACATAAGAAAAAATCTTTGTTCAAAATTTACAAATAGAAGACCTTGTTCACGGAAAAAGTAACTTCTCTTTTTTCAACCGCTCTTTGATTGTTCTTCCGCTCCCTATTCCAACTCCGCACTGCCTGAGCAATGCACCTACTGTCCTGCTTGACAAGATACAGTACACAGACAACAAGATGTCGAACAGGAAAGAGTTTTTTTCCCTTTTTCCGTACCTGCACTATATCATCACAATTCCACAGTATCGCTGATGATCTCAAGAGTATTGGATTATTAATCTAAATAGCCGACGAGTCTTGTCCATATTCGCTCTGATGGGCACAATAGTCTTACCTCTTGATATCACCATATTATCATCATTGTTCGCCAAATATATATCGTATCACTTTTATGGTATGATGGACGGATTGATATGCACATTAAAAATAATAGGTTCTGCTTCAGCTATCTTAAAACTCGTATCTCATACTTGACATTTTTAAGAAAATACAGACAGGTATTGAACCTGCGACCTCAGTCTCTGGCAAACTTTGCTAGTTATGCTACTGAGGCTTCTTCGTACGCGATAATTTTTTAAATCTTTTGTCAGCGACTAATCGATAGACGTAGGTTGCATGTTCAAAATAGAATCCTCATACCCACAGTAATTTTACGTAAAAGGGAAAAATATTACTGTACGTACAAGACTGTACAACCAACTGCGGTGAGCTCTATGTTTCCTACTGGTGGTAGAGTGCTGTGTTGCAACATGCCCGGGTAGGGATCTACCACCCTAATTATTCCTGCCACCATAATGATGTCATGTTCCAACCTAGAGGTTTTCTTTAGCCGGCAAACGTGCACAATTGGCCTTTCATCTCGGCCTCGGGTCAGCGACGTGTCCATAATGTCTATGGTTGGCTTTTTCGCTGATTTCTCACAGGACAAAACAAGGGCCGTTTGCACGTTCCGTGGTTGCTATTCTGTCAAATGTAAAAAAATTTAACCATATTTCTTTGAGTTGCAAGAGGCCCTAATATGTCTTTTTACATTGCAGTAATTATGCACCGCCTCATTATTTCCCCTGTGGTCTAGTGCTCCAGATGTTGGACTTGACTTCATAAGGTCCCGGGTTAGATTCCCGGTCGGGCAACAAAGGGAAATGTGATTTTTCCAATTTTCTTATTAAAATAAATGTTGCCCGGTTGGCGATAGGCTTGCCACCTATCACATTGTGGGACTTAGTGTCTTCGGCTAGTCGTGGGTGCCCTGGTTGTGCCTCTGCCTACCTCTTCGGGGATATGGGCGTGAAGTTTTTTTTTAATAATACACCCTCTTTTAATAGGATGCCAGTGAAGACCGAGCTGTCTCCACAGTATGAGCTCGGGTATGCTTTCCAGTTGGTTACCATTTGTATGAGCGCCTACATGTACTTTGGAGTGGACAGCGTCACTCTCTCCATGGTGATATTCGCTTGTGCTCAAATAGAGATAATAAAGGATAAACTTCTTAATGTGCGTATTAGTATGTGGCTTTGTTTGTTGTACATCCAGAACTCCTAACAGGGCTGAGCATTCTTTTTAAGCACTCATAAATTCCCACGTAGAAACCCCTCGGTTATCAATTAAAAAGAAAGTGATGTATACTACTATTTAAATTATGCGCTTCAGCTTTACACTTTTTACACTTTATACTTTTATTCTTAAATTGGCTGACCTAATCTAAATTTAAGCGAAATGAGTAATTATGTGTAATACAACTCTATATAGATATCTTTAAAATACATTCGTATTTCCGAAGCTTGACGAATATAGCCGAAGGGCAAAATTTAAATAGTACTATTGTAGATGATATTTTTACCTTAGAAAAAATTTAAATAGCAATAGGTA
>NJDD01003515.1:8502-39367 GCA_002245505.1 Calephelis nemesis
TTTTATGGTTATCCGTAACTATGGTATTTATACTTCACTAGTGACGTTTTACTATTTATAATTCAATTTTATGGACGGGAAGTGTTCTTTTACGTTTGTTTATCATTAATCTGGTCAATTGGCGATATTTATTAACCACAATTGCAACAAAAGTGTAAATACGTTAAAAGTTTTTATTTCTGTTTAGAAATAAAAATAGAAAAAAAATCAATATATAGAAGAATTATACTGTGTTTTTATTTCTATTCTGATTTCTCAACTCATATATTTTCATACTACATTTTTTTTTATTTTCTTTATGATGTTGGAAGGCAAACAAGCAGACGGATTTTCTGATAGTTAGAAATTCACGCCGCCTAGAGACACCAACGATGGTAATGGTGCGTTTCCAACCTGAGACCGTGATGTTAGACCTCGAGCAAAAGTAAGTTTACCGGCTACCTTATCCTCCCAACCGGAACACTTAAACGGCAAGCACTGTCGTTATAGCTTCTGGAATAGGTAAGACGGTCGTACCAATCCGGGCAAGTCACTGCGACATTGGACCACCTAGTCAAATGTCAAGGTGTTAGTGACAGAAAGGTAGATGGTCTATTCTGCAAAGGAGCCTGTACCAACACGGGATAAAAACACAAAACAGCAACGCAGGCTTGCAGTTCTCAGATGGTACGAGGACTGTCGCCTATAGACGCCAAAGATGTTACTAGTGCGTGGCAATTTATGACTGAGATACGTAAGTTTACCGGCTAAGTAACCTTTCAGCGCATACAACATTGGTGACCATTAAAGTTATGGCTAACCAATATGGATATGCTGCTTCAATGCTCTCTACCACCTACTAATAATAAACGATAGTACTAATTTTAAAATAAATTAAATTAACATGTTACAACCGACGGGCGATGGGGTCATCTCATTCCGAAGTAAAGTTTTGTCAATTAGGTGATGTTGCATAAAATCATCCAAGTAACTCTTGAAAGCGAGTGTTTCAAAGATATCAAGAAATCTATTTTTATTTGTTGACCTACCCTCAAAATATATCGAATTGCGTACAACTAAGCGCTAGAATCATTATTTGTAATGATCTTGCGAACGGTTGTGCTGGTTTATTTATTTGCAATTTGTAGGATATCGTATTCTAGGTACCTTAATGAGGCAATAACAATAAATAAAGACCCAAAAGTTTTCTAACCACTTCACCCTCGTATTCAGACCCTTCTAAGAAACCTCGACCGTATTAAAACGGTACCTATTATTGCACATTATAAATTATCATCTCCCACATAAGATTCTTACGAGGGAACATCGTAACTTAATACGCCTTTATTTTGCACGATATTTAAGCCCTGACTATATTAGAGGTAGGCTCCGTTATTTGTACACAAAGCGTGTTAGGGTTGTCACAAATGAAATTAATCTCCTTTATTACTTCCTGTATTAACTTGCATTGGGTACCACGACGAGAATTGATAATTCTTTTTCTAATTAAATGATCCTACATACATTTCATCAACATCGTACCAGCAGTTGAAAATATATAAATTTAGATATACCTGGACAAGTACACCAGTAGAATCTACTCCCAATGTAAGTACATTATATGCTTGTGTTATAGGTGCTAGTCAACGATTTTAATACATAGAAATATTTAAATATATACCACAATAAATTTAATTAACACTCAGACTCGGAAATTGCAGACAATTGCAGACAGAACTAATGTTTATCACACAAATGTATGTCCTCGTCTGGATTCGAACCCGGGCCTCGCAGTTGCTCGGTGTAGTTAGGCGTGTACGCTAGCCACTCGACATTAATAAGTGAAAACTTTATGCTTTGTTAAGTGTAACTCAAACATATTTTTTTGTATGATTGATACGCGATTACTCGGCCAATGGCCAACCGATTTTGTAGGTTTTTTTTAAATATTTCATGATTCCAAAACAGTCCCGACTAGCGGTTCTTGAGTTATGTATTGTGCATAAATAGGCTCAAGTTTCGATTCCTGACGGGGGCAGGCATTTGTGTGATGAACATTAAGATGTCTGCATTTCCGGGTCTTTGTGTTTATTAAATTTATTCTTCTATCTATTTAAGTATTTCTATGTATTAGAATCGTTGACTAACACCCATAACAAAAGCATATCATTTGATTACTTTGCAGTTAGATTCAATTTGTGTAACTTGTCCGGGGATATTTATTTATTTTATATTTTTTTCTATATCAATAAATAACACTAAAACAAATTTACACTGAGATAAAAATAATTGAGTTTTAATTTTGGATGTCCATTTGATTTGACGAACTTATCTAAAAAAATATCTCAGAAATAGAAAACTTGAATCAGAAATATACTAAAAATAGCTGAGTTTCAAAAGCATTATATTTAAGTGTCCTGATTTTTTTTAAAGCTTGTAGGCATAGACTGACAGTTCTGAGAATGTATAGTACCTACAAGTAGCACACTAACCTATTAAACTATTGTCCCAGTTGCTATAAAACTATCCCTATAAAACAAACAGAGCTTTTATTTTACCCTGACTCTATAAAACCTTATAAATGTTTGCAAGCTGAAAAGAACGATTATTTATATACACCATACACTTTACCATATGAATGCAGTGACTGTATAACTAATGGATGCCACAAATACCTGTGTGCGAACCAATCGTATAACTCAATAGTCCTCAGGACAAATGCTTTTTTAAATTCATTTCATTTTTATATAAAAACTAGCTGTCCCGGCGAACTTCGTTCCACCCGTTCAGTTTGTACGGGAAAAAAAAAATGTTTTTTTTTTATGACATTGGAAGGCAAACAAGCAGACGGATTTCCTGATGGTAAGAAATTCCGGCCGCCTAGAGACACCAAAGGTGGTAATGGTGCGTTGCCAACCAGAGGCCGGGATGTTAGGCCTCAAGCAAAAGTAAGTTTACCGGCTACCTTACCCTCCGAACCGGAACACGTCATGACGTTATGGCGGCAGGAATAGGTAAGGCGGTGGTACCAATCCGGGTGAGTCGCTGCGAAACTCTACCACCTTGTCAGATATCACGGTGTTAGTGACGGCAAGCCTGTGCTCGCCTTTTACGACTTTTTTTCCCATTTTCCCTGCAACTTTCCCGGTTTTTCTTTTCGTAAGAACCTTCTCCTGATCATAAGTAATACAATAATAAAAAAGTTAGCTAAATCGGTCCAGTCGTTCGGAAGTTATGCGCTTACCAACACATTCAGCGATTCATTTTTATATTATAGATAGCGAGTACAAAAGGCTGGAAGCTATGTGTATTCTCTAACAGTCAACCAAGTCAAAAAACGGGTTGTACTCCTGGAGTGCCGGCAGAACTACAAAGTTGAATATTAAAGTTGTACATTTTTGATATTTTGGAATGGTTAGACAATAATTTTGCACGAATTGGTTTCATTATCAGTATGAAAATACTATTTTAGTTTATGCTTAGTTTATGCACAAATATCATTGAAGTTATACTTCTTTTGGCGCGTTAGGAAAAAATGATGAGGGTAAATTTTTACGATGCGCGCGCACACCGTCACGAAAAACCGACATGATGAAGTTAGCTATAGATAACATTTTAGTTTTTATTAAATAAACTTTATTTAACTAAATAATGCATTATAATAAAACTTTTAATGTATTAAATACCCTTTTTCTATGGTTAGTGTCATTTTGTCTACAAATGTAAAATAAGGCAAAAGATACAATTTTTAAAAAGATTTTTATCTTATTACGCCGAAGAAGTATAACTTCTAACGCGTGTACATAAGTACACTCACAATTTTTTTTCATATGAATAACCTGCGTTTGGCTTGACAAAAACTCACTGAAGTAAGGCACGTGGCCTTATCACATTATCTTCACATCGAACATTGCTCGTCTAGACATAAAGCTTATTTTCAAGATGGAACAAATAGAGCAATGTCTGTTGATATTATACGTATCTACTATCAGTCAGAATGTAATAGTAGGTATATTGCGGCGTATTATCCATTGCGCATCCTGTACTCTACGGAAATATCTACGCAAAACAAAAACAGCAATGAATCTACGTTTTATTTTAGATCTCGCGCCGTCTTGTTCGCGCATGCGTAGTGCGCCGTCTTACGTTCTGGCGATCTGACGCGTGTTTAGAAGTTTTTACCCATTCCAAAAAAGTGCGCAACGCCGCTAAAGTAGTATTCACTTTAAAAATCATCACAATTTGTTCCTCCTGCAAACATTTTTGAGGAAGCTTAATCGAAAACGTTTATTGGAAATATTTTCTCTTTTTGGAAGTCAGTTGCAAAACATATGTCAACTAATAGCCAATGATATGATAATTACAATATGAAATAATTAATTTGCTTTTGATTTTAAACAAACATATTTATTTGATGTTAAACAAAATAAACGAAAATAAAGTTTATTTTGGTAAAACTGATTGGAAAAGCATTATGCAGTAAATTTCTCTTTTATCAGACATTTAAAATATATTTATACAATTTTAATTAAAAACCAATGGAGGTATTATATGGCAATATTCGATTTTATTACTGGTATTCACAGTGGTTCTATTGGTTTTATCTTTAAAGCTTATTTCATACTATATTATTTTGTTTACTGTATACTAATGATTGTCTGTGGTTTTGTGTGAAGTCGTATCCCTGTTATAAAAATCTGTGGTGTAATGCTGAGGTTGCATTCGCCACAGCGAGATCAAAGAGAAACTGGAATTGAAGGGGTTGGTGTAAAAATGAGAAAGGGATTGTTAATGTAGCCAGAATAGCAGATAAAGTTTTACAAAAGTCAATTCAGGTGTACCTAGCGCGCGAAAATGAATAGAAGTAGGAACCCGGTGAGATCCGGTTGAATTTTCACATCCAAATCACTCAGGTATAGTCACAAGGTAAAGTGTCTCCGAAACCAACGTGTATGTATTATGTAGAGGAAGTTTTGCAGACCTGCAAAGATCGTGGTACTTGGCGTTCGATACTCTCCGCCTACCGCAAATGGACTTGGTGCGAATATAAGTATATCTTATGTGATGTGTATCTCAATCTTTATTACAGAAGATTTTTTTATGTTATAGGAAGGCAAACAAGCAGACGGATTTCCTGATGGTAAGAAATTCACGCCGCCTAGCGACACCAAAGATGGTAATGGTGCGTTGCCAACCTGAGGTCAGGATGTTAGGCCTCGAGCAAAAGTAAGTTTACCGGCTACCTTACCCTCCGAACCGGAACACGTCATGACGATATGGTGGCAGGAATAGGTTAGGCGGTGGTACCAATCCGGGCGAGTCGCTGCGAAACTCTAGCACCTAGTCAGATGTCACGGTGTTAGTGATGATAAGCATATGCTCGCCTTTTACGAGCTGCCTGGCAAGAAAGACAGATGGTCTATTCTGCAAAGGAGCCCGGACCGACACGGGGTTGATAAAATTATATGAAATATGAAATTCTCGTGTTCGGTGTGCATGATTGAACTTCGAAACGGCTTGACCGATTCTCATGAAATTTTGTGAACATATTGAGTAAGGGCAACTTCCCTCAATTTTTTTACTAAAATCACATTTAAAATATAGCAGATTAACGTCTACCGGGCCGGCTAGTAACATATAAAAAAAAGGTTTATTAAAAACTCCCTTATAATCCCTTATAATAAAAAATTAAGATTGCCAATCAAACATTAATTCGTATTGCCCTTCTACTAAACTAGTAGAAGGGCAATAGCAAATAATATATTTTAAAGTTTATTACTTGAATTTAGTTACCTGTGAGTTTAGTGATACCTGTAACAAAAAAAACTTGTTAAAAATTGCAAAACCTTTTTAAAATGCAACTTTAAAAATTCAAAACTTTTCAGTCAAATATTTTGACAAAATATTAATAATTTGAACTATAATGCTACTAGTAGTTTGTTGGAAATAATCAACAGCGCATGTACAGAAGTGAAGACATTTTATACCATTTTAGCATAATTTTTTTTATATATATGTCCAAGTTTAAGACTTGACTTGATTCGATCCCGGGTTCGATTCCCGAGTCAGGCAACATAAAAAAATTGGTTTTGCCAATTTTCTAAAAAAAATGTTGTTCGGGATTGGACACGTGCCCGATTGGCGATAGACTTGCCATCTATCACATTGTAGGACTTAGTGTCTTCAGCTAGTCGTGGGTGCCCTGGTTGTGCCTCTGCCTACCACTTCGGGGATATGGGCGTGAAGATATTTTTTTTAAGTATAATAGTTGAGTTTCCAATTTCAGAATAGCAACCGCAGAACACATTTTGCGTTTTCATTACGATATATTGAAAGTTCATAAACAATAATGCTTAAAACAAATAGTAATTTAAAAAAGTATCATGTGGGCAGTCAAGAGGTGGGCAGAGGCACAACCAGGGCACCCACGACTAGTCGAAGACACGAAGTCCCGCAATGTGATAGGTGACAAGCCTATCGCCAACCGGGCACATTTTCAATCAATAGCAACTTTGTTTTTTTTTATTAGAAAAATCCAATTTTCTTTTTGTTGCCCGACCCAGGACTCGAACCCGGGACCTCAAGCATTCAAGTCCAACAACTGAACCGCTAGACCACAGAGGCTTTATTATACTATTAAATAGTAATTTAGTAGTATAATAGTAAATTAAAGCTTTTGAGAGCTACCTATTACAGAACGAAGTTATTAAATAGGAAGATCGAACAATATTTTTAATTATTTTAATAACCTTTACATATATTCGGCTAGTCGTGGGTACCCTGGTTGTGACTCTGCTTACCTCTTCCTGGACATGGGCGTTAAGATACAAGATTTTTGAAAAAAGAAGAAGAAGTCACACAAGTCGAAGTAAGGATTTCCCAAATTTAGAATTTAGTTTGACGATTAAAAATTACTAGTGGTCTCCCTTTGATCGCAATTCGAGCATAATAAATTTTAATATCTTGTTGATAAGAATGCCATCTTCATTTCTCATGACCAACTACTTTGTTTCCAAACTTTTTAGTGCGCCATCTGTGATCATTTATCGTTATCATCAATATATTTGTTTGTGTGTGTCAAATACATGGTAGTGTGAGTCATTTTTTATTTATTGATTTAATGTACTTTATGAGCATTATTATTGAAAAATATTAGCGTTCTGCACTTCTCCTACACATAAACTATAAGTGTGCAAAATTTTATGCTACTGCGTCCGCGCAATTTTCGTAAAAAGTGGTCCAAAGTTTTGGCATCACGTATTAACAAATAGATTGCAACGTATAAACCTCCACACAGGCGAAGTCGCAAGCATACCCCATTCGCACTATTCGGTAAAAGTCGTAAATATTCGCAGTAATCCATTTAATCTCGTTTAATATTTCCGTACATTATACGACTAAATGATTAACTGCTCGTACATTAATTAATTGGTACGCATGTAACTAATAAATAATACATACTTTGAGGTAATGAAAGTCAGGAAATAGGGTACTTATGAATTAATAATATTACGGACAGGATTGAGATGAGGATTTATTTTAATTGCATCTTCACGCTTATTGACCAAGGAAGTACCGAGAGATTACAGCAGATTTGAAAGTATAAATAGGTAGTTATTGTAGTAAATATCATTTTGAGGCATTTTGTAATGTCGCCCCTGTGGTCTAGCGGTCGACTTCGTGAGGTCCCGGGTTCGATCCCCGATCGCTAATTTAAATACAAAAATGATTCCACATCTCACGTGGTGAATGCATAAATTTCTTTTTTATTGTCGTATTTATTGTCACGAAAAGGTTCGTAAGGAGAGAAAAATCGGAAATTTTTTTGGGAAATTGGAAAAACCACACTTAGGTAATTTTTGTACATACAAACTATTCGCAGCTGTTATTGTCAAGCGATACAAAGTTCGCTTGATCGGCTAGTATTCATACAAACAAATAATTTTCATTTCTATTCAATATATTTCTATAAGGCTTTAGCTTAAAATTATATATTATTTTCTAGTCAGAAGATTTTCGTGACATCTGATTCGGATTAGTATTATGCCCGTTATGCCTGTCGCTGTCATAAATCTATATATATATAAAAGAAAGTGGTGTTAGTTACACTATTTATAACTCAAGAACGGCTGAACCGATTAGGCTGCAAATTGGTGGGGAGGTAGCTTAGAACCGGGAAAGGGACATAGGATACTTTTTATTTTGTTCAAATGTGAGGAAACTGGGAAAAACTACATTTTAATTTTTCCCATACAAACTGAACTGGCGGAACGAAGTTCGCCGGAACAGCTAGTATTAAATAAGCAAAGAACTTGCACGAGAGGTTTAATAAACGAACACACCTCTTTATTTATTAAAAACGATGGTTATTTCCTATTACTGTTTAAAAAAATAGTAGGTAGGTATATATTTTACACAAAATTGTTAAGTACTTACGTATACTCTACAATTTTACCATTTAATTTAAAAATTAGGTTTTAGCTTCACCGACCAACCGTGAGGCAAAGGTTCGATTCCCGACGGGGTCGGTATTTGTGTGATGAACATCGGTCAATATATTTAAGGGTGTAGGTGTTTATTTATTCCGGTAACTTAAATTTATGAAGTTCTGTGTAGAAATGACGTTAACTGTTACCCTTAGCATAACTAAGCACATAATTTCCTAACTTTGATTAAGATCTTTTTGTGTAATTTGTACAGGGATAATTAAATCTTTATTTATTTATTTAATATTATCTGCTACTACAAGTTGATTCTTAGTTATCGTGTAATCGTAATCGTTAATGGATTATAACGGATCTTGCCTCTGTGGTCTAGCGGTTCAGTTGTTGGACTTGACTGTATGAGGTCCCAGGTTCGAATCCCGAGTCAGGCAACGAAAAGAAAATTGGTGTTTTCCAATTTTCTCATAAAAAAAATGTTGCTCGGGATTGGATGTGTCCGGTTGGCGATAGGCTTGCCACCTATCATATTGTGGGACGTAGTGTCTTCGGCTAGTCGTGGGTGCCCTGGTTGTGCCTCTGCCTAACTCTTCGGGGATTTGGGCGTGAAGATACTACTATTAATGGATAAAAAGCAAAAAACAATAATAGTTAAAAAACTAATGATGTCACTTTCACATCAAGTTCAACTAAAAA
This sequence comes from Calephelis nemesis, assembly GCA_002245505.1. Taxonomy (NCBI): domain Eukaryota; kingdom Metazoa; phylum Arthropoda; class Insecta; order Lepidoptera; family Riodinidae; genus Calephelis; species Calephelis nemesis. The sequence goes on from NJDD01003515.1 coordinate 17,619, forward strand.
ATAGAAAATTATATTCTATGAATTCAAATAAAAAAAATGTATAGCAGAAAAAAAGTCTATTGAAAACCGCGATGCGCTAGGTTTTCAATTGTTTTAAAAATACTTTTTATAACAGATATAAGGAGCAATAAAACATCAAGCACCCCGCGTCTTTGTATGATAAAATGATTTTTTAAATACTCAACTCTTTTTATTTCAATTTAAAGAAAATACTTTTTTTAATTTATTTTGTTGTTTAACTACATATGAAAGCAATTTCCTTAGTTTTTTAAACTTTTATTTGTTTACAACTCCGTATAAAAAACTCTTTCACAGAAATCCGAATAAAAATATAAAAACAACGAGGTTAGCAGCATTAAAGCCATTCAAAACAATCCAAAACGGAGTTCCACCAAATGCCGTTAACGAAAAGTGTAAATCGTAATTAAAATACGCAAACTCCTTTATTATAAAAAAATACAGAATTAAATATACTTGGCTTAATACGCAGTAAGTACAAAGGTAGTACAAGTATATATGTAGAAGATAGAGGCACAATGATATAGTGTCGGGCTGGCGGTCGTTCCCTAAGGGACGATAAACCCTTCCCAGCGCTTCCCGTCTGCTCTTCTTTATGGCAAGGTCGGAATGGCCAACTCAGGTGAGCAGGTAGCTAGATTGCGAAAGTATTTTTAGAGCATCTTGTCGGTCGTTCGGTGTTTTTCCTTTGTTATTAAATGTATTTGAACCTTCGATACTGTTATAGGGCACCTTTAATATGTTGATGGGTTGGTAGCTTGAGATAAGAAAATGTTTTTCACGATTCATTTTGTAGTGTGTTTTTGTACACGTGTTACTAGTTTATTATTTTTTTATTTAAATTTTGGTAGGCAGGCCACAACCAGGGCACCCACGACTAGCCGAAGATACGAAGTCCCACAATGTGATAGGTGGTGATCCTATCACCAACGTACCTATCCTATCCCGAGCCCATATTTTTTTATTAGAAAATTGGAAAAACCCAATTTTCTTTTCACGCTAGACCACAGAGGTGATATTATATTATAGAGGTGAATTTTAGTCTGGGTGGGACTTAAAAGGTTCCGGGTTCGTTTCGCGTTTAACAGTGGGAAAAAAGGTATCTTCACGCCCATATCCCCGAAGTGATAGGCAGAGACACAACCAGGACACCCACCATTAGCCGAAGACACTAAGTCCCACAATGGGTGGCAAGCCTATTGCCAACCGGCCACACATGCAATCCAGAGCAACATTTTCAATTAGAAAAACCACTTTTTCTTTCTGTTGCTCGACCCGGAAATCGAATTCGGGACCTCATGAAGTCAAGTAACCTGGACCGCTAGACTACAGATAACCATTTTAACCATTAAATTTTGTTTATAACGGTATTTACTATTTTAAGAATTAAATTAAATATAAAATAAATTATTTGGAGTTTGGTAACACATTGTTTACGTATTTTATTATAACCAAGTGAAGTTACAAATATCGTGTTTTGAGAAAAAAAGTATCTTCACGCCCATATCCCCGAAGAGGTAGGCAGAGGCACACCCAGGGTACCCACGCCTAGGGAAGACACTATGTCCAACAATGTGATAGGTGGCAAGCCCGCCGCCAACCGGGCACATATCAAACCCCGAGCAACGTTTTTTTATTAGAAAGTTAGAAAAACCCAATTTCCTTTTTGTTGTTTTGTTTTTGTTGATTGAGGATAAGAACAAATAAATATGGCAGGATATATTACACAAATTCATATGACCCGAAAGTAAGCAAATTATATGTTTGTGTTATAGGTGTTGCTTAACAATACTTAGACATAAAATTTCTCAAAATTTGATAAGACATTCATACCCAGAAATGCAGACACCAGATGTCCATCACTCAAATATCTACCTCCGTCGGTAATTGAACCCGAGCCTCACGGTTGGTCGTTAGCGATATGTCGTGTACGTTAACGTGGCGTTAACCGATATAAGTGCCTTAAGAATCACGATCTCTTAAATCTATATCTTTTTAAAAGTGCGAATGGGGTACGCTTTCGACTTCGCCTGTGTGGAGGTTTATATGTTGCAATCTATTTATTAATACGTGAAGCAAAACCTTTGGACCCCTTTTTAAGAAAATTGCGCGGACTGAGGAGAATAAAATTTGACACACTTAAAGTTTATGTGTAGGAAAAGTGCAGAACGTTAATATTTGTCAATAATAATGCTTGTAAAGAACATTCAATCAATAAATAAAACATTACCCACACTACCATGCATTTGACACACACAAACAAATATATTGATGATGACGATAAAAGATCATAGATGGCGCACTTAAAAGTTAGGAAACAAAGTGATTAGTAGTAGTAGTTGTAGTAGAAATGAAGAAGGCGTTCTTATCAACAAAATATTAAAATTTGTTATGGTCGAATTTCGACCAATGGGCGACCACTAGTAAAGATTATTATGCTATGCTAATATTAGGCCTAGCTCAAGTACATCCATTTTGTATTTAACTTTAAAACGGCGCAGGTATCGCATGTGGCAAACGTTGTTTGTTTGATATCTTTCTAGCTTTATTTGCAAATCGCGTGCTGCGGTACACGTTTACACTCGTAATACTTGTTGAATTACCGTTGAATTTCGTTGAATTTGAATTTCGTTTCAAATTCATTTCTATTTTTTAAAATCCATCATAAAATTGTTCTTGGAATTGTTATTTTATCGTAGATGACTGCAATTTAAAACAAATTAATGTGTAGGGGTTGCAAAGGCAAATAATAGAGAATTAGCTACAAGTAAACGGTTTATTACAATATTTGGCTAATGTCAATTTTAAGAAATTCACGAAACGTTTCTGCGGTTTAGTGGTGCGGTGTCGGATTTGGAGACTCGCGGTCCTGGTTTGAATCCCGGGTCGGGCAACAAAAAGAAAATTGTGTTTTTCCAATTTTCTAATTTAAAAAAAACGTTGCTCGGGATTGGATATGTGCTCGGTTGGCGATAGGCTTGCCATCTATCCCATAGTGGGACTTAGGTTGGTTGTGCCTCTACCTATCTCTTCGGGGATATGGGCGTGAAGATATATTTTTTTTAAAAGACCAAATCCATTATTTTAAAATTGTTCGGGGAGCTGCTTTTTTAGGCAGAGTAGAGAAGTAGAGTAGAAGTAGTAGAGTAGAAGGCAAAAATAATAGAGAATTAGCTACAAGTAAACGGTTTATTAGAATATTTGGCTAATGCTAATTTTAAGCAATACACGAAATGTTTCTGTGGTCTAGCGGTCCGGTCCCGGGTTCGATTCCCGGGTCCCGGGTCGCGTGTTGCCCGCAATAACAACAAACGAAAATATGTATTTTTAATTATCTAATAAAATTAAAGTTGCCTGGTATTGAACTTTAAAGTTGCCTATAGACTATCACACATCTATACATATATACATAGACATATCATATTGTGAGACTTAGTGTCTTCGGCTAGTCGTGGGTTTGTGACTCTGCCTTCTTTTTGTGATATGGGCGTGAAGATACTTATTTTCATGAATCAATTTTCGATTGACTTCAATCACAAGATTCTTCAAACTTCAAATACAAGATTGTGAATTCAACTAAATGTTTTTATTTTTGGTGTTAATTTCATTTTTGTTATTTTTTTGATTAAAATCAGATGCTTTCCGAATCTATTTCAAAACTTAGAAACAAATATTTAAAAATACAAAGGTTCAAATCTTTTTCTACAGTGTCATATATAGTGAGGTTTACTGCCGACATTTTTTTTATGTTATAAAAATGTTTGATTTTGATACAAGCATATAAAAGAAAGAAATGTTAGTTACACTAATAATTATAACTTAAAAACTTGACGGCGAGGTAGCTCAAAACCAGAAGAAGGATATAGGTTATTATTACCATGTTTGACTACGAGGAAAATGGATAAAACTATATAAGAATGGATAAATGGATAAAGCATTTTAATTCTTCCAATACAAATTGAACGGGTTCAACGAAGTTCGCTGGAACAGATAAGTAAGTACGTATCTTCACGCCCATATTCCCGAAGAAGTAGGCAGAGGCACATCCAGGGCACCCACGACTAGCCGAAGACAATAAGTCCCACGTGATAGGTGGCAAGTCTATCGCCAACCGGGTACATATCCAATCCCAAGCAACATTTTTTGTATTAGAAAATTGGAAATACCACATTTTTTTGCTTCCCGACCCGGGATTCGGACCCGGGACCTCATGTAGTCAAGTCCAATACCTGGAGCGCTAGACCACACAGACCGGAAAGATAGTTGTAAAATATGACCACCGACATTTTATTATACACATTATAGTTGGCGTCCCCGCACGGGGACACTGAAATCACGATATTAAAGATTGACTTTAGACTTTCCTCCTTACTGGCCTAAAATTTCGTAAGACGGCGCAGGGCGTTTGCACGAATTTTCGAATTGTCATGTTTGTGTACAATAGCGAAATAAATATTATTAGCGATATTGTATTCTACCGCATAAACGATACTACTTTCATACTGACAAAGCAAATCGTGCAAAATTATTCCTTAACCATTCTAAAATATCCAAAATGCACAATATTATTCAAGTTTTCATTTTTTCCGGCACTCCCGGAGTGCAACCCGTGTTTTTACTCTGTGCGACTTCTAGGAAACTAGAAGTAACAACATTTTAATTTGTTAAACGAACTGAATGGGTGGAACGAAGTTCGCTGGAACAGACAGTTGCAAAATATAACCACCGACATATTGGTAGTTTACGGTAGACAAGGATAAATTAATTTAAATTCTAAAAATTGTTTGTATTAATAAATAATCATGTACCTAATCAACACTATAAACAGCGTGTTAATTATTAAACTACCTAATTGATTAATATCTATTAAAATATTTGTACACAAAAAGTGGGTAGAATATGTAGAAACACCCAAATAATTTTGTAACATCTTTGTAACACTCATATTCCGCAAATAAATAGTTTTTCTTTCTTTTCTTTTTTTTCTTTCTTTATTTGACAAATTATAGTTGGCGTCCCCGCCGCGACGGGGACACTGAAATCACGATATTAAACATTGACTTTAGACTTTCCTCCTTACTCACTTAGCCTAACTCCGACTTCAAATCACTTGCAGTAAGAGAAAGTTTTATATTTTAAATGTCTCAGAAAGGTCGGCCATGAATCAGACTTGAGAGCCAATTGACGGAAACGCGATCTATTATTGAGTTTCCATCCGACTTTTCTTACTATTGTCAGTTTGAATTTTAAAGGGGTTTACGGAGAGAGTTTGCTGGAAACTTGCAACTGGTATTATTCTAATAACTAGTTCATTTATTCTTAACTTGAGATACTTCAGTTGAACGTTTTTTAACAAGTTATTGTATTATTTTGAATGATTTCTATTATGATTGGAACTATGGTTGATAATATTTTTTATAGTTGTATCTTTACGCCCATATCCTCGAAGACGTAGGCAGAGGCACAACCAAGGCACCCACGACTAGCCGAAGACTATAAGTCCCACGTGATAGGTGGCAAGTCTATCGCCAACCGGGCACTTATCCAAACCATGAAACATTTTTTTAAATTATAAAATTGGAAATACCACATTTTTTCGTTGCCCGACCCCGGGACCTCATGAAGTCAAGTCCAACACTTGGACCGCTATATCACACAAGCTACTTTATTATATAAAAATTGATGGGAACACGATCTATTATTGAGTTTCCATCCGACTTTTCTTACTATTGTCAGTTTGAATTTTGAATGGGTTTACGGAGAGAGTTTGCTGAAAACTTGCAACTGCTATTATTCTAATAACTAGTTCATTTATTCTTAACTTGAGATATTTTAGTAGAACATTTTAACAAGTTATTGTAGTTTATTTTAAATTATTTCTATTATGATTGGAACTATGGTTAATAATACTTTTTATAGTTGTATCTTTACGCCCATATCCTCGAACACGTAGGCAGAGGCACAAACAGGGTACCCAGGACTAGCCGAAGATACTAAATCCCACAATGTGATAGGTGGCAAGTCTATCGCCAACCGGGCACTTATCTAATCCTGAGCGAAATTTTTCTTAAATTAGAAAATTGGAATTATACATTTTTTCGTTTCCCGACAAGGGGTTCGAAACCGGGACCGCATGAAGTCAAGTCTAACACTTGTACCGCTATACCACACAGGCTACTTTATAATTTAATAATATTTTTATGTAAAAAAATATGGAAACACGATCTATTATTGAGTTTCCATCCGACTTTTCTTACTATTGTCAGTTTGAATTTTAAAGGGGTTTACGGAGAGAGTTTGCTGGAAACTTGTAACTGGTATTATTCTAATAACTAGTTCATTTATTCGTAACTTGAGATATTTTTGTTCAACGTTTTATAACAAGTTATTGTAGCGTATTTTGAATGATTGGAATAGTGTTTGAATTGCTAATTGATGATATATTTTTATGGCTTGTATTAAAGTAAAAAAAAATCATTTATATTAAAGTAATTACTTTAAAACAATTTGTCGAATTTTTATTTAAAATAGATTCGGAAAGCTTCTGTTTTTAAACAAAAACTTTTAGTAATTGTCAATTCACGTATTATGTAAAGTCAGTCGAAAACTTGATTCGTGAAAGTAAGTTAGTATCTTCACGCCCATATCCCAACAAAATAGGCAGAGTCACAAACAGGGCACCCACGACTAGCCGAAGACGATAAGTCCCATAAGGTGATAGGTGGCAAGCCTATCGCCAACCGGGCACACATCCAATCCTGAGCAATATTATTTTTATTAGAAAATTGGAAAAATCCAATTTTCTTTTTGTTGGTCGACCCGAGATTCGCACCCGAGACCTCATGCAGTCAAGTCTAACACCCAGACCGCTAGACTACAGAGGCTTTTAACTAAGGCATTAACTAAAGCTATTTTTATCCATCTTTTCAGCAGGATACAACAAAATTAAATCCTAGAGAAGTTAAAAAGCTACTCTATAATAAAAGGGCAATTTGAATGCATCTAATACATGAAGCTAGAAAAGTACGGAGAAACTAGATTGCATCAAGTGATTCGAGTAAGTCGGGTGAGCGCATGTCATTTGCCGGTTGGCCTCGGGGGCAACATCGGACGAGTAAATGTTGACATCCGGATTCGTTCAGAAGCTCCTTTTAGCTCCAACATGGACGGCATAGTAAAATATTTTCAAGTATAAGTCTGTTATAGTTTTAAAATACTTAAGATGCTTTTATATTTGATATTTTCCAGCATCGGCTTTTGGTGAAACGTTTAAATATTCATATTTTTAAATAATAATAATAAATATCCCTGGACAAATCACACGAATTGAATCTAACCCCAAAGTAAGCAAATTATATGTTTGTATTATGGGTGTTAGTCAACGATTCTAATACATAGAAATACTTAAATAGATACCAGAATATATTTAATAAACACCCAGACCCGGAAATGCAGACATCTAAATGTTCATCACACAAATGCCTGCCCCCGTCGGGAATCGAACCCGAGCCTCGCGTGTGGTCGATGTAGTTAAGCGTGTACGTTAGCCACTCGACCAACGAGGCGGTCTAAATAAAACTACATTTGTGCTTTCTTACGTATTACTTATTATTTATTATTTTATAAATAGCCTACCGGCTTCATTTATGACAGCATCATCAGGACTTAAGTACTAGTCCTGATGACGCTGTCATAAACGGAACCGGTAGCCTATTTATAAAAGTATACATACATACATACATATCTTCACGCCAAGTCCCTTACAGGGCAGGCAGAGAGTATCGAGTGCCAGATCTCACGATCCTGACAAACCTGTCTTGCTTTCTTCACATTCATTACCCTTTTCATACAAACACGCCGGTTTCGGAGACTCTTGACACCACCCTCGGATAATATCCGATAATTCCACTCTTTCTCGGATCTCACTGTTACAAATGCGGTCAGCGAGCGTTACACCACAGATTTTCCGTAGTGCTCTCATTTCGACCGCATTTATCCTACTTTCATGATATTTCTGACATACCTAACTCTCGCTTCCATACAATAATTCCATACAAAAGTATATAATATTATAAGTGATAACTACTATATTAACACTTTTTACACTTTATACTTTTATTTTTAAATCGGCCGATCTAAATCTATATAATCTAAATTTAGGCGAAATGATTAATTATGTTTAATAACAATTCTATACTTCTTCTATAATCTTATATGAAGCTCTTATTAAGACAGTAATGTGAAGTTTAAAATATATAATATAATACAATTTAATTTTTATAAATCTTAAAAAATTAAATTTAATTTAAGTTCGGTTTAATTTTTAAATTGATTTCAATTTTATTTTAATATGTAATTTAATTTTTAATTTTACTTTTTTATTTTTCGTTAATTTTGAATTTTGATTTTGATTTTAACTATTAATTTTGATTTTAATTAATGATAATGATTTTAATATGTAATTGATTATTTTAAATGTATAAATTGTAGTGCTTAAGAAGTATGGATCTTTGTTGTCCGAAATAAAGAATTTATTATTATTATTATACAGATAAATTTAACAGACATTCGAATTTCCGAAGCTTGACGAATATAGCCGAAGCGCATAATTTAAATAGTACTACTGTACAAGTGTTTTTTTCATTTAAAAATATGAATAAGATTAAGATACTTTTATTTTTGATTTTGACTGTTTTGGATTAGCGAACACATATTATGACGTTACCGATGAAGGCTCGGTTTGAGGTCCGATAGGGTCAAACGTTTTTGTGATTAACATATTTGGTGTGTTTTGGATGTAGTTGTTTATTAATAATAGCTTCTGTGGTCTAGCGATCCACGAGTAGGACTTGATTTCATTAGGTTACGGGTTCGATTCCGGGGTAAGGCGGCAAAAGTTTTTTTTTCCAAAAAAAAACCTATTATAATATTATAAATGCGAAAGTTATTATGTATGGATGTTTGTTACTCTTTCACGCAAAAACTACAAAGCCGATTACGATGAAATTTGGTATGTAGGTAGCTGAAGACCCAGAATAACATATAGGCTACTTTTTATCCCGGAGTTCCCGCGGGATTGGGACTTACGCGGGTGAAACCGCGGGGCGCAACTAGTTGAAATATAAAAAATGAAAAGTTAGTTTTTTTACAATTTACTAATAAGAAATATAGTGCTCGGGATTGGGTGTGTCCCTGGTTGTTGATAGGCTTGCATTATAGGACTATTTATTAAAGAATTATTATTTGTGTACCTCGAAAGAGTGGTAACTATATGAATCAGTTTTTGCAGTTTTCCTCCACTTAAACTATTTAAAAAAAAAGTATCTTCACGCCCATATCCCCGAAGAGGTACAGAAGCACTACCAGGGCACCCACGACTTGCTGAAATTACTAAGCCCCACAATGTGATAGGTGGCAAGCCTATCGCCAACCGGGCACATATTAAATCCCGGGCAACGTTAATTTTATTAGAAAATTGAAAATGTACATTTTGATTTTGTTGCCCGACCTGGGGATCGAACCCAGGACCTCATGAAGTCAAGTCCGACGTCGGACCGTTAGACCACACAGGCAAACCTTGTAAACCTGTTTTACTAGCCTAAAAAATTATTATATCGCCTCTGTAGTCTAGTGGTCCAGGTGTTGGACTTGACTTCATGAGGTCCCGTGTTCGATTCTTAGGTCGGGCAACAAAAGAAATAGAAAATATGTAGTATAATAAACAAGTTGCCCGGGATTGGATGTGAGTCTGGTTGGCGATAAGCTTGCTACCTATCACATTGTGGGACTTAGTATCTTCGGCTAATCGCTACCCTGGTTGTGCCTCTGCCTACCTCTTCGGGGATATGAGCGTGAAGATACTAAATAATTTTAGCCATTTAATAATGTTTTGTCAGTGTATTATTGCAATAATTTAACATCACTAAAAGTCCCTACAATTGTGGTTGGATGTGAACCAGTAATTTGCATAGTAATAAGATCGCTATATATTTTATTTGAAACAAAATTTAATCAAATGAAGAGCTAAAATTATCCGTTGTTTCATAAACGATGATGAAATTTGGAACTTATTAGAGCTGCTAATCATCGTTTCATCATCAGCCGGAAGACGTCCACTGCTGGACAAAGACCTCCACCGAAGAGCGCCACAAGTCATGGTCTCCAGCAGCTTGTATCCAGCGACTCCCTGCGACTTTGTACAGATCATCAGTCCACCGGGTGGAAGGTCGTTCATCACCATGTCCTCCGGTGCGGGGTCGCCACTTAAGAACCTTTATTTCCTTCCGATCCAGAGGTAAGTTGTCGACGTGCACAAGTTTCATCTGTATGCTGAAAGTAATTTTTTTTCTGACTCTGATTTATGCAGTTAACTCCAACACAAATACGAATGACAACGACCACAGAGGCGATTAAATATATACATACATACATATCTTTACGACAAGTCCCTTACGAGGTAGGCAGAGAGTATCGAGTGCCAGATCTCACGATCCTGACAAACCTGTCTTGCTTCCTTCACATTCATTAGCCTTTTCCTACAAACACGCCGGCTTCAAAGACTCTTGACACCACCCTCGGATAATATCCGATTGATCTGTTCGTGAAATGTCAGCCTTGGTCTCCCCGGGTACCTACATCCATCCACATTCGCATTGTATATCTGCTTTGTCAATCTTTCATCTGTCATTCTATCCACATGACCGAACCAACGGAGCATGCCCTTTCGCATTTTAACACCAACGTTTTCTTTCAATCTTCTTTTTCTCTTTCTCTCTTAATTCTCGGATCTCACTGTTACGAATGCGGCCAGCGACTAATTATTATTTAATATTTTATATATTTAATCATACGATTAAATATATAAAAATGAAAATTCGAATCTTTAAGTTAAGCTTACATGTTTAAGTGCTTATGAGTATGTTATTGAATATGCAATTTTCCACGAACAAATAACGTTATTGTATCATGAACGTGAATAGGTAGTACAAAATAAAAGTTAGACAAAGCTGTTTACAAAGGACTTTGTATCCAGCTTTCGTGGGTACACATCAGAATATTTCTCTTGAGGATTTTTTATAGACAAGAGAAGTTAGCTGCTCTAAAGTGATGAAATTGAAATGGTCTGTTGGTTCCCATATTAAGAACATGGTATTAATGTATATGTACATTTTTAATTTAAACAACTTTAAGCTTTTTTTTACGTTATAGGAAGGCAAACAAGCAGGCAGATTTCCTGATGGTAAGAAATTCACGCCGCTTAGAGACACCAAAGGTGTTTATGGTGCGTTGCCAACCTGAGGTCAAGATGTTAGGCCTCGAGCAAAAGTAAGTTTACCGGCTACCTCACCCTCCGGACTAGGGATAGGTAAGGCGGTGGTATCAATCCAGGTGAGTCGCTGCGAAACTCTACCACCTAGTCAGATGTCACGGTGGTAGTGATGATAAGCCTATGCTCGCCTTTTACGAACTGCCTGGCAAGAAAGGCAGATGGTCTATTCTGCAAAGGAGCCCGGACCAACACGGGGGAAAACTACAAAGAACACCTATTTTTTTCGACAAAAATACCCATTAAAAAGTTATCATTGTATTTTTATGTTAAAAATGAATAGCGCTTAATATAAGGCTCTACATACATGACCCTTGCAAAAAGGTCATATTCAAACAGCGCTAACTTTCCAGTTATGCAACTAAGAACAATAAATCATACTATAATATTGTAAACAGGAAAACTTTGTTCGTTTGTTTGGTTGTAATGGATAGGCTCAAAAACTTCTGGACCGATTTTAAAAATTCTTTCACCATTCGAAAGCTTCATTATCCACGAGTGACATAGGCTTTGTTTCATTCAAATCGGTATAGTAGAAGCCAAGTTAGAAAGCGAAGCTGCGTGAAACTGCTAGTTTAATATAAATTTGTAATATTATTAAATATTTGGGCAGAATTCAAAAAAATATTAGTTGTCTCAATGTCCTAGTGTCTGAAGTATATTAAGAAAATTGAATATTTTTTTTAGTTAAATTAGAATTGTAAATTTTTAAGACATTTTGTAGTCAAACCTTTTCGTGATGTTTATTTTTATTTGAAATATGCTATTTTTATTTTTTAAATAACATTTTAGAAGTGAAACTTCTTTTTCGGGTTTGGAAAAAATTAGGTGTAACATTTTTTTGTTACGCGTCACATTTTTCCGTTACGCGCCATTTTTTCTTATTCCTACCACGCGTGATTCGAAGTACTTTCTCCAGCGGAGTAGGGATTGGCAATAAACTTTTAACCAATTTCTGTAAGGTTGCATATAGTAAATTATTTTTAAAAATAACGTCATAAAGAAGTTTCACTTCTTCACTTATTACGAGTGTACGCCAGTACACGCACACATTTTTTTTACACCTGTAGGACCTTCCTGTCCGGAGAAATTAGCATTTTTTGGCAGAGGTACCAACAAGTATAATGATGGCCATTCCAAAATTTGGTAGACCCCTACATGTCGATAATTTTATCGATAAAGTTGTATATTGTCACCTTCAAATTGTCGCTAGGTCGTATCCGGACATACTGTATCGGTACATCACAAAAAAAAAACAGTAAATGTGATGCAAAAATAACCCGCTATTTGTGAATTAATTTTTATTCCTAAATTAACATTGCTCGTATTTTTGGTAGGTTTAAGGGAGAAAGTAGATGCAGTTTTTTCATATCATCGAATTTCGCATACATAACATCAAGTTAAAAAGTTTAACCGACTTCAAAAAAAGGAGGTTCTCTATTCGACTTTTAAGTATTTTCCGTATTCCTACTAATGCCAATTTTTATGACTCATTTTAGAAAGATAGGTCACGATTTCAAGGTAGTCTATATTTATTTTACCATATTTAATATGACTTGTGGCCATTTTTATTTATCTTGACGACATCGTTAATAGATATGTCAAAATAGACGATGAAATAATTTGTAAATCGCAACATGGTAATCATCAATTGGAGTAAATTTTAACTCCATTTTTGTGTCAAAATGTTTTTTTTGTTTCTTTGTTACGTAATTACTCCGTCAATTGCCAACCGATTTTGATGTTTATTTTGCAGGAAGATAAATTACACATTAAATTAATATTATGAATGCAAAAGTTTGTGAGTATACATATATGAATGTTTCCTACACCTTAACGCTCGAATGACTGAACGAATTTGTCTGAAGTTTTGAATACAGATAGATTGTGACCTGAATTAACATATAGGTTACTTTTAATCCCGGTCACACAACGGGTTCCTGAGAACGCGGATGAAGCCACAGACAAAAACTAGTCATAATGTAATGATGTATATTGGCGAGCAACTAAAATAAAATACCATATTTTTTACGATTAAAAGAAATATTCATCGCCTATATTCATTAACGACAACCTTCAAGACCTGCATGGTTATGTAGCTTTCAACGTACCAGTTTTTCTATTACTTGTTTATCATATTGGAAGGCAAACAAGCAGACGGATTTCTTGATGGTAACAATTCACGCCACCTACACCACGCCTACGCCAAACCAAAGATGGTAATGGTGCGTTGTCAAATTGAGGCCGGGATTTTAGGCCTCAAGCAAAAGACGCACGTTAGCACGGTAGAAACTCTACCTTCTAGTCAGATGTCCCGGTGCTAGTGACAGTAAGCATAATATGCTCGCCTTTCACGAGCTGCCAGGCAGGAAGGCAGATGGTTTATTCTGCAAAGGAGACCGGACCGACACGAGGACAGCTAGTAATAGCAAATCCATGTCTTAAATATTAAAATACACAGGAATATTTATTGGTACAAATATTAATTAAATACTTGCACAACGCAATAAGATAGAAAATATTGTTATGCTTCAATATTTTTATAACAACTTTTAAACACATAAGTACATTCCGAAAATAAATATTTTTATTTTATTTCAGAAACCCGACAGTTGTTGTATTCATTCATAATTCGTATTCATAAAAACTACTTTAGAATACAATACCTTACATTATTCCGTATTTTTGACTTTATTATTTTTTTTAACATGTTTTAAACAATTGTAATAGAGCGTTTTGGCGCCATCGTGAAAGAAGATAGTAGTAGTTTTTTTGTAATTATTAAATTTTGTGTAAATTATGAGTAAAATTAGTTAATATAGGTAGGAATTAGTTTAATTTTGTTCAGCAAAGTGCTCAAGTAAAATATTTATGAAGAAATTAGTTTAGTGTATCGTGTATTTCCTCGTTGCCGCTAAACTTCACAAAATGAGCTTGAGTAAAGTGGCCACCGCTTTAGTCAAGACTCTGACATGATATTATATAACGACTAATGACTTTAATAAATGATATTTAAGAAATGAATTGAAAATAAATAACAAGGAAAAGAATCTATTAATAAGGAATACGCAGCGTGGCCTAGAGTTTACAAAATGAGCTTAAATAAAGTGACCACCGCTTTACTGAAGACTCTGACAATACATTCTATAACGACTAATGACTTTAATAAATGAAATTTAAGAAATGAATTGAAAATAAATAACAAGAAAAATAATTTATTAATAAGGAATACGTGGCAGCGTGGCCTAAAGGTCTTAGCCGGTCCCAAAACGGGAGAAATGAATTTAAAAAAAATGTAATACATATGAACAGAATCGAGCATGATAGTGACAAAACATTACTTATTCCACGTAATAACATAAAAAAATCTAATTACACTTACGTAATTGGCAATAAAGAAAAAGAATTCGGTATAAACCCAAAGCCACTTCCCACAGATTATGTTTTACGATCAACGTCTTACCATTAAAGATGTAAAATTAAAAGGAAAGCCACTCATACTATGTTGGATCCTTTAATCACATTATGGCTCTGTAAATCTTAATGGCTTTTTAATGTGAAGATATATTTCAATTTAAGCTTTCACATTCATAAGCGTTCATAATTTTACTGTAAACAGAAGAGCAAATAATACGAGTACTTGATGTTTATTGAAATACGTAGTCAGATAATAAAATTTTCCGTAAATAAGATTTTTTCGTTTTAATTTTGATTTACGATTTTAGTTGTTGAATTAAAAGCAGACATATAACAAAAGAGATGCTTTTTTAAACTGTAATCTATACATATAATAAATCTGTAGAAGGGTCAATTCTATACATTGAAAACATTGAAAAAATAAACAGCAGGGGGTGTTACTGGATCGATACCAAATCCAAAAATGTTTGTCTGGCTGTCTGTATGTTCAGGCATCACGTGAAAACTAACGGTTCGATTTCGTTGAAACTTGGTATAATTATACCTTATTATCCTGGGCATAAAATGGAATCCTTTTTATCCTGAAAAAATACGCAGAAAAAAATAAATTTTAATTTTTTCAGTTTTATCAAGCGAAGACCGACATCCGAGAGGACAGAGTCGCGGGCGGAAGCTCGAATTACATATACTTAACAGTTATAAAAATAAAAGGCTAGAGCTAATGGGCAATTTGCTTTCATTTTTAGCCGCCCCAAAATATGTGGTTATCTACTCGATTGTATGTTTTTTTATATAATATTGGAAGGCAAACAAGCAGACGGATTTTCTGATGGTAAAAAATTAACGCCGCCTAGAGACACCAAAGGTGGTAATTGTGCGTTGCCAACCTTAGGGCGGGATGTTAGACCTCGAGCAAAAGTAAGTTTACCGGCTACGCTACCCTCCAAACCGGAACATGTCATGACGTTATGGCGGCACAAATAGGTAAGGCGGTCGTACCAATCCGGGTGAGTCGCTGCGAAACTCTACCACCTAGTCAGATTTCACGGTGCTGGTGACGAGCTGCCTAGCAGGAAGGTCATTTCTGCAAATGAGCCCGGACCAACACGTAAAAAAATCTAGATTATTAAATTGAGACATTTCTATAATATTTTATATGGCAACACAAACGTATCCCAAAGTGGCAATCGCGTACAAACAAAATGCAGCTGCCCACGTCTTCATTACTAATTCACGCCCATGCAGTGGTACAGGTATCGGGAAAAGCAGATCATAAAATTTCATTATTTTTTCGGAGATACTTATGTCGGTTTCGAACTATATCATCATGGAACCAATCAAATTAAATAGAAAAACCAATAGATAAAGATAAAAGTAAATTCGCTCTTAATGGTTGGACTTTGGTTAATAAATTATACTTATGATTTATTGCTCGTTGGTCGAGTGGCTAGCATACAAGCCTAACCACATTGACCCACAGCGAGGCTTGGTTTCGATTCCCAACGGAGGCAGGCATTTGTGTGATGAACATTTAGATGTCTGCATTTCCGGGTCTGGGTGTTTATTAAATTTATTCTGGTATTTATTAAAGTATTTCTATGTATTAGTATCGTTGACTAACACCTATAACACAAGCATATAATTAGCTTACTTTGGGGTTAGATTCAATTTGTGTGACTTGTCCAGGAATATTTATTAATTATTCTTTAACCCCTGACGGTTGACGTATCTGTGTGTATATCTGTTTGTGGCATTATATTACCTAAATTGACCGATTTTAATGCGTTTTTATTCTTGTTCGGTGTCTGTTGCCATAATACATAATATAAGTATCTTTAAAAGATTTTTTTTATCGCCTCTGTGGTCTAGCGGTCCCGGTGTTGGACTTGACTGCATGAGGTCCCGAGTTCGAATCCAGGGTCAGCCAACAAAAAGAAAATTGGATTTTTCCAATTTTCTAATTACAAAATGTTGGTCGGGATTGGAAATGTGCCCGGTTGGCGATAGGCTTGCCACCTATCACATTGTGGGACTTAGTGTCTTCGGCTAGTCGTGGGTGGCTTGGTTGTACCTCTGCCTACCTCTTCGAGGATATGGGCGTGAAGATACTTTTTTTTTAGTTTTGTTATATTAAATCTTAAAATCTTGACTGCCCCTGGTGGTCTAGTGGTCTAATCAAGTGTCTATATAATATTAGTTGTTGGACATGACATAATGGAGTCCTAGGTCGGAAAACAAAATGAAAATAAGTTTTTTTCCATTTTCTAATATACCAACATTGCTCGGGTTTGGATAAGGGCCCGATGCTGGACAGTCTGATCACCTATAATATTGTCGCTTCGCTGCCTACCTTTTTGGGGAAATATGATTGAAGATAATTTTCTTTTCTTTTTTAAAAACAATTCTTTGATAAACTTATTAGCCACTTTCATAAAAATAATTATCAAAATGCGATTGACTAATGAAATGGGAGTAGGTTAATACCTAATGAAGTATCTTCACGCGCATATCCCTGAAGAGGTAGGCAGAGGCACAACTACGGCACCCACGACTAGCCGAAGATACTACGTCCCACAATGTGATAGGTGGCAAGCCTATCGCTAACCGGGCACATATCCCGTCCCGAGCAAAATTTTTTTATTAGAAAATTGGGAAAAGCCAATTTTCTTTTTGTTGCCCGACCCGGGATTCGAATCCGGGACCTCATGCAGTCAAGTCCAACAACTGAACCGCTAGACCACAGAGGCGACAAGGTATTAGAATGTTCTAGTTTTTGGAAAGCAAATTTTAAGTACACTTATCTTTGAGTTAACGTAATTATAAAAACTCTGAACTCATCAAATGAAGAGGAAAAATCTCTTTTCTTCATGACAACTTTAAAGTAACGTGTATCGAACTTTGCGTTTGTTACATTTTCTAGATTTTCCCTCTTTGTCAAACAAACCGAATATGATTTTATGAGAGTACGAACAGAATATTTTTACAATAAGTAATAAAAAGAAATAAACAATACATACTGCAAAAGTTTCTAATATAAGTTCACATAAACGTACAAATAACACACTTTGGCGAGAAGAAATTCACCATTGAATTTTTCTTCCAGGAAATAAGTGAAGAGGAAATCAAGATACTGATTTTTACGAGGCTTAAAAATTCTTTTGTCTCTTTGTTTATTCGAAATTTCAGGCTGTCTTCAAATTTTTAGAATTTTTTCAATGGAAAAAATGAAAACCTCTTTTTTTATTAATTATATGGAATATGAAAGGGAACTCCCAAAAGTCCCTTCAAAAGAATTATTCTTAATACGAGTACTTTATGTAAAACTAGCTATTCCCGCGAACTTTCTTTCGCCCGTTCAGTTTGTATGGGGAAAATTAAAAATGTTGTTTTTCACAGTTTCCTCAGTTTCAGGTGTTGGACTTGACTGCATGAGGTCCCGGGTTTGAATCCCGGGTCGGGCAAAAACGTTGCTCGGGATTGGATAGGCGCCTGATCAGCAATACGTTTACTACCTATCACATTGTGGGACTTAGTGTCTTCGGCTAGTCGTGGGTGCATTGGTTGTGCCTCTGCCTACCTCTTAGGGGATATGGGCGTGAAGATACTTATGATATACCTACAACTAAAAAGATGTTTCCCTATATTACGCGGTGATCATGGTCGCAAAAAAGTTAAATGTTTTGCCCTTATAATTTAAATCTTTATACATTAAAATAAATCTCTTTTCTATTATTGGTCAACATACCAAAACGGATACACCAATTTTGCTTTAAATCTCTTTTCTATTGGTCAACATATCAGAACGAATACACTAATTTTGCTTTATTTTTTATTCAATAGTTATATTCAGACGAAGGTTTATCTGACAAAAAAATCAGAATGCATAGTTAGAACCGGACAACGTTGGTCGTCTCAGCTAGTAGTAAATAAATAAAAACTATTATACGCTTCATGTATAATAATTACACGTAATTATATTATGCTACGAAATTAAAAAACTACTCTGTCAGTCCAAGTTACTATGTGTGTGCCAACTTTCACTAAAATCGGTTCAGCAAATTTTGCGTAAAAGGGTAACAAATTTTTCTGCTTTTTAGTTCAGCGGGATAAATAAGCGCCTATAAAGTTATTTTGGTATTTATACATATTTCTCTATTAATACCGTTACATAACACTCATCACACAGCCATTTTATAACGGCACTTTGACAAATAAATGTGTGCACAGATATTATATATTAATTGTCTATATTAATAATTTCGTCAAGGGGTACGGTAGACTCGATTGAAACCTTACTTGAATAATAAAACATAAAAAAATAATGATTTTGAGTCGACAACATATATCCGCAAAATTCGGATTGTCGAGTATTTTGTTAAATTTTATGTTGAATTCTAATGTGTTGACAGACAAATCACAGTCGCCATCTTGGGTAGTTTAATAAGCGTTTTTTTTTGTGATGTATAATAGAGAATATTCCTTTATAAGTACCGTTGCCAAATACTCGGATAAGTACTCACTGCAATTTGTTTTGTTACTTTGCTATAAACGTTAATTTAAAATTTAAAAATGTTTGTGTAAAAACTTTGGCAGTTTTTATTAAATACAATGAATGAAGCTATACGAATCTATGTCTTGCTTATACCTTTAATATTCCTTGAAAACCGGTGACTACATTTTGCACCTAGATGTATATTATAAGTCACATTTTACCCGAGCTAAGCCGGGTTCTTATCTAGTAAGTATATAATATTCATGGCCCATTACATTTCCTAATATTAGTAAAATAAATCTGAATTCGAGCGAGCAAAGAGCAAACGTCAGTAATCAAATATTTCAGCGCTTTAACCGCTGAAAATTGCTCCGGCTACTTCATAATACCTGATCGGTCTGAAAAACGGCTTGCATTTAATCTTTTCAGACTTCTCAAATATCCGCTCATTAACTTGTGTACCCACTTCAAACATCAGCGATTTGTTACTTGGAATAGCGCCGATAGAAAGAGGGAACGTTTAGATTTAGGTAAAGAGGTTCCTGTTTTCGCCTTTATTCAAATCCGGTGGGTTTTCTTCAAATTGCAAAGGAATTTTTGCAGAAAGCGTTCAATCAACTTGATGCTCGGATTCTTTTGAGATAATTAATCTATATTATTTTTAGCGGGAGTTTAAGGAAGTGATTTTTATGTTTTAACAACGTTGAGATTTGAACGTTGAGCATAAACAATGAAGCTTGTAACTTTGTGAAAAAGCAGAATGCTGTTTTTAAGATAATATTCGTATATCGTATCAGCTCGTTTGTTTTATGTTTCATTATTTAGTTCCAATTTATTGGAACGAAGTTCCTTACGGCAAATTTGGAGGAGATAGGGATTTTGCTGCACAACTGAACTGGTACCTAAGTATAGTAATTATATAACAATTTTACTATTCAAGTCAAAAAACATTATCCGGTCTGGTTGCACTACTCACAGCAAAAGAAGCTGCAATAAATGAAACAATTAGGCTAACAGCCTATTAACTTCTGTGTAAGTATTTTATGAAAATAATAACAGTGAATTGCTATATATATTTAGTACTAACGTGTTGGTCCGGGCTCCTCATCAGAATAGACCCTCTGCCTTACTGCCAGGCAGCTCGTAAAAGGCGAGCAAAGGCTTACCGTCACTAATACCGTGACATCTGACTAGGTCGTAGAGTTTCGCAGTGACTCGCCCGGATTGGTACCACCGCCTTACCTATTTCTGCCGCCATAACGTCATGACGTGTTCCTGTTTGAAGGGTAAGGTAGCCGGTAAACTTACTTTTGCTCGAGTTCTAACGCACTATTACCACCTTTGGTGTCTCTAGGCGGCGTGAATTTCTTCCGGTCAGAAAAAATGTCTGCTTGTTTGCCTTCCTATATCATAAAAACTAACAATAAATAGGTTGATCTTATTTCACTTACCCGTGTATTACTCTTACCCGTGTACTAATCCTTATCCTTATAGCAGTGACCTGAGATGTTGAATGAGATTAAAAATCAATACAATTTTACTAGCTTTAAGTTTAAGTTTTTACTAGCTGTTGCCCACGGTGTTGTCTGCGTGGTTAATGGTCGCTTAAGAACATTTCTTTCGGGACAAAAAATATCCTTTGTGTTAATCCAAGTTACCCTCTAGGAGTGTGCCAAATTTCATAATAGTCGGTTTGGCAGTTTTTTGCGTGAAGAAGTAATAAGCAAACATACAAACTTTCGCATTTATAATATTAAGAGGGTAGGATGTTATGTGAAAAATTCAGTCTAGAATTAATTAATGTATCAAAAGATTTATCAACAATAGGAGAAGGTAACCTCTCTAAAAAGATAAAACGCGTAATATCTCTACATGAAGCTAATAACTACAGTATTCGTTTATTAGCTGCCATTTTTATAGTGATATTCAGTGTCTTCGTTCCACTTCCACAAAAGGTTTAAACAACACGCTGTATCCGGAAAATATTTGAATATTTTAACGCCAAATTCTAATAAAGGGATGTAAATGACTATCGTCCAATTTGCATTGAACAGATTAACGTCATAATCTGAGAGATTCAATCAGCTATCTTGAGAACTTACTCTGGACGGAGGGAGAGGAAGGGAGGGGGGTGGTACTCCGGCGTATACTAATAACCTGAGATAAAATGTTAATTTTGTGTTCATTCGATATTCCTAAACAAGATAGGCCTGCATCTAAATTTAAATCACTTGGAGGATAAAAATATATTAAAATTAAAAAAAATTCGGTAAACATAATTTACGGGATTTTGAAATAAGGAAGTTGATTACCTAATAAGCGTTGAGACCAGACACTTTTTATTTTAATTATATACTTGAAATATTTTTATACTTAATGCTGTACTTTTATACACAAAAATATAAGAATATACAAATATTGTTATAAGAATATACAAATATTGTCGTATATTCCTTACAATCATAAATGTATTTGCTTATTACATACATACATATC
>NJDD01003515.1:47142-69443 GCA_002245505.1 Calephelis nemesis
TAATGGCAATTTCATATCTCGAGACTGTTTTATTAGTGATTAAGAAAGCGGGAAAGCTAATGTGGAAGTCAAACAGAACTTTGCATAATGTCCTTGCTCCGGGGAAGGCAGTGGAATCGGTTCTCATTAGGCAAATCGGATGACGTTAACGGATCCAATTAGTATAGTCAATGTTTGGATATCCAATCTACTAAGATCTTGTCACTTAGCTCAATTATAACGTTTTGAATTTTAAAAAGAATCTTCACGCTTATATCTCCGAAGAGTAAAACAGAATTGTGCTACCAGTGCACCCACGTATAGCCAATTAAGAAGCCAGAGGACGTTAACTGATCCAGTTAGATATCGAATCTACTAAGATCTTGTCACTTAGCTCAATTTTAATATTTAAAATGTTAAAAAGATCTTCACACTTATATCTCCGAAGAGTAAGACAGAGTTGTGCTACCAGTACACCCACAAATAGCCCACTTAGGCAAAACAGATGACGTTAACGGATCCAATTAGTAGATTCAATGTTTGGATATCGAATCTACTAAGATCTTGTCACTTAGACCCAATTATAATATTTAAAATGTTAAAAAGATCTTCTCACTTATATCTCCAAAGAGTAAGACAGAGTTGTGCTACCAGTACACCCACAAATAGCCCACTTAGGCAAAACAGATGACGTTAACGGATCCAATTAGTACAGTCAATGTTTAGATATAGAATCTACTGAGACGTTGTCACTTAGCTCAATTATAATATTTTAAATGTTAAATAAATCTTCAGCTCATATTTCTGAAGAAGTAAACAGAGTTGTGCTACCAGTGCACCCACAACTAGCCAATTTAGGCAAATCGGATGACGTTAACGGATCCAATTAATATAGTCAATGTTTGGATATCGAATCTACTAAGATCTTGTCAGTTATTTCAATTGAAACATTTTAAATATTAAAAAATATCTTCACGCTCATATCCCCAAAGAGGTAGGCAGAGGCACAACCAGAGCACCCACGACTAGCTGAAGACACTAAGTTCCACAATGTGATAGGTGGCAAGCCTTTAGCCAACCGGGCACATATCCAATCCCGAACAACGGTTTTTTATTAGAAAATTGGAAAAACCCAATATTTTTTTGTTGTCCGACCTGGGATTCGTCATGTAGTCATTTCCAACAACTGAACCGCTAGACCGCAGAGGCGTATAATATTATCAGAACCATGATAATTTTGATAGAATCATTGTATATTTAGAAAAGACGGTGTAGGTTTTAAGTATGCTTTGGTAGGGTTTAGTTTTAGTTAATTTCAAAAAAAATAGTAATTTATAAACTAAATGTATTTCTTACCTTCGAAAAACCTATCTCGTTTTCCTTACAAAATAAGCACACTTCAAGTTAGACCACAAATTAAATTTATAATATCTCGAGTTAATTATCTAAATTGTAAATAACAAAATATAAACAAAAACAGGGGAAATAAATTTGTTGAATTTCAAGTTGCTGTTGCGCTAAAAGGTACACACAAACTTTATGAAAACGTTTCGTTGGATTTATGAATAAAACCTTTTAGGGAAGACGGAAACCGCAACGCAATATAAGGCGTATGAAGAAGAGAGGCAACCTCCGAAATCAGACCGTTATAATGCTGGCTCTGTCTCCGCAGATCACCAGTTATGTGAACCAATACACTGAACAGAATAAATTTACTTTATTCAGACACTTGACCTTCGTATCCAATATTGTTGCTTTTACAAGGAAAAAATCGAGGATTTCCACTCCCTTTCCGTTTTTGGGACTTTATTTCCCCGTTTTTTCTTATTGGATGTAATAACATGGGAACATTGGGATGCTTAAGCTCACTAATATAAGATATAAAAGATTTGTGTGCGGTGTAAGCTTTCATATTAAACATATTATGTTTTGGAGGAATGTTTACTGTAGGAATATTTGTCCGTAATAAATTCCACTGGACTTATATATGTAAGATGAGTTGGCCTAAACCACGGCAAGTTATTATAAAAAAAGTATCTTCACAGTGTGATAGCCGAAGACACTAAATCCCACAATGTGATAGGTGGCAAGCCTATAGCCAACCGGGCACATTTCCAATCCCGACCAACATTTTTTTTGTATAAGAAAATTGGAAAAATCCAATTCTCTTTTAGTTGACCGACCAAGGATTCGAACCTGGGAAATCATGCAGTCAAGTCCAACACCCGTACCGCTAGACTACAGAGTCGACACACATGTTTTTTATTATATTTAACCTTTTATCTGCTATGCTCTGAGAGATAAGACATACAAAATCCAACAGATGTAAAATAAGCCTTTATTAATTAACATATAAAATTTTATTATTAATAAATATAATATAAAAATTGCTAATTAGCAAAATAAAGGCTTTTTTTACATCTGTTATAATGGATTTCCACAAAGTAACGCGTGATTCACTAAAATACAACATCTGATAAGACTTCTAAAAATAAGACTAATCTTTGACTATTGTTGTTGAAGTTATTGTCCGTATTTTCAAAATAATATCGAGACAAGACTCTTATCTATCCATATATATTAATATGTGATACCAAAATTTTGGACCCTTTTTTACGAAAATTGCGCGGATGCAGGAGCATAAAATTTGATAAATGTAGTTTATGTGTAGGAGAAGTGCAGAACGCTAATATTTTCAATAATAATTCTTATAAAGCACATTAAATCTATAAATGAAACATTACCCACACTACCATGCATTAGACACACATAAACAAATATATTGATGATAACGATAAAAGATCACAGATGGCGCACTAAAAAGTTTGGAAACAAAGTAGTTGGTCTTAAGGAATGAAGATGGCGTTCTTATCAACAAGATATTAAAATTTAATTTAATTTAATTGAGGGATCCCTATTGGGTAAGTCGTATCATAAAATTCTACTACCCGTAAAATCACCTAGATTTCCAAACTGCTTTTGTCACCAAGTACGAATGGGTGGAATCAAAGGTAAATCTAAAAAAATACTCAACTTTTGTGTACCAAGATGACATAATTATCAAAATCTAAGGCGGATTTTGCAGTTTGACTGCTTTTAAATTACCTTTTAATTGATCTACATCTGTGCGATTCCGAAGACATTTCTTACCTTGCAGAACATCTTTGTGGAATCAGTTACCGTGGGCGGTATTTCCAAGCAATTATAAGTCATAGACCTTCAAGAAAAGAGCGTACTCATTCCTTAAAGGTTGGCAACGCATTTGTGATACTCCTGGTGTTGCGGATGCCCGTGAGCGGTGGTGATCACTTTCCATTAGGTGATCCACTTGCTCGTTTGCCTCCTCTTATATATAAAAAAACCTTGAATTTAAAATAAAAAAGGGCTGCCCTTTTTTATTTTAAATTAACTTAACTTAACTTAACTTATTTTAAGTTTGGATAAGAGCAAATAGATATTTTTTTTCGGGATGAAAATCTGTTGTAGACAACAAGACAAACAATAAGTGTGTGTTAAAAATTGTGTAATAATATGATTTTAGACTTAAATCATTCTGAAAAAGAAAGAAATGGAATTAGTTAAATGGAGTGTCGACTACATTTGACTGCTGCTATGTCGTTAACAGTTAATAGGAGCAGAAACTTTAACATTCCTTTAGAATTTATTAAAACGGTTAATAATTTATACATTTTGTTTAAAATGGTACCATTGATTCTTATATCAATATGTTATGGCATGTAGAGCCAAGCTTCTAGCTCTACAAGCTGAAAGAAAGATAAGACCTTTGTCTTCTTAACTTTGTTTAAAATATGTGGCTTAGCCGTTTTGTTATTACAATAACATTTCTATAACAAGGAAGTAGTGAATTTATCAAACAATCATATTTAGAATAAAGTTTGTTAGGTTAGTGCTGAAAGGGTTAAGAACTCGCCTTTACATGACATTTGATAACTTTAAAAGCCCGAGCCATATTTTATTGAATCAGGGGTTACTTTGCGGAAATCCATTATAACAGCTGTAAAGTAAGTCTTTATTTTGCTATATTCAGTGTAACTATTGTGTCAAATAATCTTCCAAATGACACAGAATGTGACAAGCCTAACTGATGTTCCCCACAATAATTGTGGGAGTAGCTCTAACGCCGCTACTGGGAGAAGGTATCAACTTAGGCAGATAGGATTCTACCAGTCTATCCGACTATTAGTTGACTGATCCATAAATATTTTAAGAGATTTAATAACGACTGATGGGGTCGTCACATCCCTACTAACTTCGAAATTAATTTTAACACCAAAGCCCTATAAATACAGACTGAAGTGACCTAACAAGAAAATGTTATCTAACTTCCATAATGGGCCAGCCAAGCTAGACTCAATTGACTTCCCTTTTAAAGTCCAACTTTACAAAGTTGATAGTTTATAAGTTAAACCTATTTGTCAACAAATTCGATAGTTTAAATACCACGAACAATTATTGCGGGGACAGTATGGACTTTAAGATATAAGACCTTTATGTTCATAACATCTTTCCTAATACATATACTTCCTGACTAAAAGCAAAATGAACACATATACAAACATAAAAATAAAAATATCTTCACGCTCATATCAACAAAGTCATAGGCAGAAACACACCCAGGGCACTGACATTTAGCAGAAGACACTAAAGTCATATTGTGATAGGTAACAAGCCTCTCGCAAACCAGGCACTTCTTTTTTTCTTTTATATCAAATGCCAGGGCAACGTTATTTTAATTAGGAAATCAAAAATACACATTTTAATATTTTTGTTGTTGTCCGACCCGGAGGTCGCGGGTTCAGATCTCGAGAAGTCAAATCCGAAGTCCGACGACCCACCGTCAGACCACAGAGATACAAATATAATTTCATGACAAGATCTTTTCGGGGTAGGCAGAGAGTATCGAATGCCAAGTATCTCGATTCCTAAGTAATGCACTGAAATCAGATTATAATTTCAAAATAAACTATTGTAAGCGTCCACGTTTATGAATAAGACGTTAAACTGTATGTTACCATAAGACTAAAAACTAACCATTTGTTTTGTGCCAAATAAATTGCAAAACTTAACCTATAACTTCCTGCCAGGCAGCTCGTAAAAGGCGAGCATAGGCTTACCATCACTAACACCGTGACATCCAACTAGGTGGTCGAAATTTGCAGCGACTCGCTCGGATTGTTACCACCGCCCAACCTATTCCTGCCGTCATAACCGTCATTCCGGTTTGGAGGGTAAGGTAGCCGGTAAACTTACTTTTGCCCGTGACCTAACATCCCTTCCTCAGATTAGCAACGCACCATTACCACCTTTGGTGTCTCTAGGCGGCATTAATTTCTTAGCATCTGGAAATCCGTGTGCTTGTTTGTCTTTTATCATAAAAACTCATTTTTAACATCTGTAGAGTGTATGGGCTACCGTTATCTCTTACCATCAGGAGAGCCGTCTGATTGTTGCATGTCTAACGAAAATAGGTTCAGCCATTTAAAAGTTTAAATACATGAAAACCCACAGTATAATTAAAAAGCTCTTCTTGGAATTCATATAAAAATGCAAAGTTACAATTACGGTAATCTTAATCGGACTCCTGCAATTACGCGTGTAATGTTAGAAAAAGTAATGAAACGTTCATTTAACAAATGAAGACATACGATCAAGCTAAGTTTCATTAAAAAGTAATGAGTGCTTTTAATAAAATGAAACGCGCGGTCAATGTGCGAATTACATTTAGAATTCGTCGCGTAGTCGCCATGAATTACAAATGAGTACGCAATGAACGCGCAATGTACTGTGAGGATTGCGAACACTACGCAGTGTTCGTTATAGGTAGCTGCTTAGTCTAAGATCCGAATGCAAATGGATACGCAGTGTTTGTTATAGGTAGCTGCTTAGTCTAAGATCCGAATGCAAATGGACTTTCACCGAACTGATAATATAGATACATACATATCTTCACGCCAAGTCCCCTACGTGGTTGGCAGAGAGAGTATCGAGTGCCACACCTCACGATCCTAACAAACCTGTCTTCACATTCATTACCCTTTTTGTAAAAACACGCCGATTTCGGAGACTCTTGATACCACCCTTGGATAATATTGATCTGATCGTGGAATTTCAGCCTTGGTCTCCCCGGGTACCTACATTCGTCCACATCCGCATTGTATATCTGCTTTGTCAATTTTTCATCTGTCATTCTATCCACATGACCCAACTAGAGGAGAATGGTCTTTCGCATTTTAACACCAACGTTTTCTTTCAATCCCACTCTTTCTCGGATCTCAATGTTACGTATGCGGTTAGCGAGCGTTACACCATAGATTTTCCGTAGTGCTCTCATTTCGACCTCGTTTAACCTACTTTCATGCTCTTTCTGAGATTATATGATAATATGGCGAAAGAAATTTTGTAATAATTTTATTATGTTAATGAATTAATGAATGAACGAATGACAGAATAAATAAATGAACGAACGAATACACTTGATTATGAACCAAAATTTGAAAAATAATACACACTCACTTATAATATTTAACTTAGGCGCACAAAAGCGGTCTCATCGCTTCAAAGCGATCTCTGCCAGACAACCTTACAAAACTTTTAAAAAATGGATTGTTTAAAAAATCCTGAACAGATTTTTTTAAATTAAAAAAATGTTTTATGTTAAAAATTACAAATTTAAGATAATTAGAAAATTATATTCTGACTTCAAGTAGAAGACATACAGAAAGTGCAAAAGTTGGGTTACCTGTTATTTATCTGGGTTGCCAGGTATAAATAGGTATGTTTATGCCAATTCCTTTCACGAGATTGAATTAAAAAAATATGTCAACGTTTGCGTTTTATTGCAAATACGTTGATATATCTTGGCCTGAAAGAAAACTAGAAAACTGAGCAATTAAAAATATTCTGCCCGGACTTTTGTAGGCAGCAGATCCCTACCCGGACGAGTAGCTGCACAGCACTATACCACTAGTATTCTTGTATCTTTATTTTACCCACTTCTCGCCTCTTACGATATTCCTGGCAGAGAGGCAGGTCTATTTTACTCAGACAACCCAACACGGGAAACATATTATATATTGATTATTTTTAATTTTTTTTATGATAATGGAAGGCAAACAAGCAGGCGAATTTTGCTGATGGTAAGAAATTCACGCCGCCTAAAGACACCAAAGGTGGTAATGGTGCGTTGCCAACCTGAGGCCGGGATGTTAGGCCTCGAGCAAAAGTAAGTTTACCGGCTATCTTAGCCTCCGAACCGGAACACGTCCTGACGTTATGGCGGCAGGCATAGGTAAGGCGGTAGTACCAGATGGTCTATTCTGCAAAGGAGCCCGAACCAACACGTGGTTTCTATTTATTTCTACTAGTGGTCGCCCATTGGCCGAAATTTAACCTTAATACATTTTAATATCTTGTTAATAAGAACGCCATCTTCATTTCTCAAGACCAACTACTTTGTTTTCAAACTTTTTAGTGCGCCATCTGTGATCATTTATCGTTATCATCAATATATTTGTTTGTGTGTGTCAAATGCATGGTGGTGTGGGTAATTTTATTTATTGATTTAATGTACTTTATAAGCATTATCATTTAAACATATTGGCGTTATTAAACATGTTAGCGCCTCTGTGGTCTAGCGGTTCAGTTGTTGGACTTGACTGCTTGAAGTCCCGGGTTGGGCAATAAAAAGAAAATTAGATTTTTCTAATTTTGTAACAAAAAAGACGTTGCTCGGGATTGGAAATGTGCCCGGTTGGCGATAGGCTTGTCACCTATCACACTGTGGGACTTAGTGTCTTCGGCTAGTCGTTGGTACCCTGGTTGTGCCTCTCCTTCTTCGGGGATTTGGGCGTGAAGATACTTTTTTTGATAGATATTAGCGTTCTGCACTTCTCCTACACATAAACTATAAGTGTGCCTTTTTTTTTAATTTTATGCTCCTCCATCCGCGCAATTTTCGTAAAAAGGGGTCCGAAGTTTTGGCATCACGTATTAATATATAAATCTTCTTCCTATAGAATTACCGCCAAACGTGTGCTTGAGATCTATTGTATAATTTTGTTAACTATGAAACAATGCAGTAATATCATTTCACTACCAAACCCAGTTAATGAGAATACCGTATCCGATTGTTGTTCTGATAAGCGTAGTGTTTGAATTTGTATGTCATTATCTCGCGAAATACTGCAATGTAAAGCCTCTTTGTTTTAGGAAAAACTAATGAGTGAAATAATAATAGCGAATTAAAACTGCAATAAAATATCTTTAAACCAAGTCCCTTAAGGGGTAGGAAGAAGGTATCGAGTGCCAGACCTCACGATCCTGACAAACATATCTGGCTTTCTTCACATTCATTACCCTTTTCATACAAACACGCCGGTATCGGAGATTCTTGACCCTCGGATAATTTCCGATTGATCTGATCTTAGAATGTCAACCGTGGTCTCCCCGGAACATCCATCTACATTCACATTTTATATTTGCTTTGTCAATCTTTCATCTGTCATTCTTTCCACATTACCGAACCAGCGGAACATGCCATTTCGCATTTTAGCACCAACACTTTTTTCAATATACAACTTTCTCGGATCTCACTGTTACAAATGCGGTAATTTTTTACGTTTTTTACACTCTATACTTTTATTTTTAATTTGGCTGACCTAATCTAAATTTAAGCGAAATGATTAATTATGTAATAACAACTCTATAAAGATATCTTTAAAATACATTCGGATTTCCGAAGCTTGACGAATAAAGCCGAAGCGCTTAATTTAAATAGTCCTACTATACTTTATATGTAAGTATTGTTGGGAACTATTGAAATGTTTTATCTTAGTGTTACTCGTATTACGACATCAATTCGAAAACGTTCTGTCAACAAATAAGCGCAGGAAGACTCCAGTAAAAAAAAAACATGTATTAAGGGAATTTGTTATAAGGAACCCTTTCCTGTGATGGTCCTGGCTTCCTGTCAGTCAGCTCGTAAAAGGCGAGCATAGGCTTACTTTCACTAGCCCCGTGACATTTGACTAGGTGGTAGAGTTTCGCAGCGACTCACCCGGATTGGGTGGTACCAATTCCTGCCGCAATAACGTTATGACGTGTTCCAGTTTGGAGGGTAAGGTAGCCGGTAAACTTACTTTTGCTCGAGGCCTAACATCCCGGCCTCAGGTTGGCAACGCACCATTACCACCTTTGGTGTCTCTAGGCGGCGAGAATTCCTTACCATCAGGAAATCCATTCAAAACGCGGGCGTAGCCGTAGGCAACATCAAGCTAGTTATACAATTAATTCATATGAAAACTTCTCCAGGAAATTGTCAAATGACGAAAATAATTTACACTTGACCGCATTCTAGTTGTAAAATATGAATCAATTGGAAGAAACTTTCCTTGAATAAAGGAAGTGGAAAAGAAAGGACGCGGTGTATTCTCTAATTAGAAGTCGCAAGTCGAATTTTCAATGCCTTTCTCCGCTTAAAATAAAAGTTTATATTTACAGTGCGTGGGCTCTTCCTAAGAATGAATATTTATACATTCCCTTACCTTATTCACCTCGAAGCCAACTCTCTGAAGTTTTAAGGGTATACTTTTTCGTAAATTAAATTTATTTGACGTTCTTTAGTTATTCTAAACTTTTGGAATGCGAATATATATTCTTTTCATTCGATAAGGTACTAGCGTTGACACGTATATTCAAATGAAGGCACGAACTTTTCCATTTATTATTTTTGTTTTTTGTTAAAGTTTAGTCAACTTTTCTAAGTCTAGGTAGAGTGCTTTGTAACTGTATTGCACCATCAACTTATCTATGATATCTGTGTTCGCTACAGTCGTAGTTTTTGCTCGAGGGTAGGGTAGTTTAAAGTGTCGAAGAAGCAGAGGCATTTGTGGCATTAACAGATCCACTAGGACAGCCGCCTGCTTGGTCTCTAATATTTTGGTTATAATTTGGGTTAGAGTTAATTTCAGGGCCATAGAGATGTTTGTAGGAGGTGGAGGTCAATAATTGCCAGAAGAAGCTATTGTTTATTTGATACTTTTCTTCGTCGGCACTTGGTAAAACTTCCAAATATTCATATTTTTAAAGAAAGAAACACTTGTACTGTACTACAGCATCATCAGGGCTAAAACTTAAACTACTAAACAATATTTTTGATGTGTACATATAAATTCATTTATAAAGGGCTTTTATAAATGAATAAATAATATTTATGTGCCCTTTATAAATGAATTTATATTTACACATCAAAAATATTGTTTAGTAGTTTAAGTTTTAGCCCTGATGATGCTGTATAAGCGAAACCGGTAGGCTATTAATTACAAAGTAATAAATTATAAGTGAAAAGTAAAACAGTACAAGTGTTTCTTTCTTTAAAAATATGAAGCTATTGTTTGTTTGACCGTCTCGTTGGTTGGCTTAGAATAGTGAGGCTTGGGTTCTATTCCCGACGAGGCCGACATTTGAGAGATAAACATTTAGATGTCTTAATTTCTAGGACTGCGAGCTTATTTAATTTATTCCGGTATTTATAAAAGTACTAATTTGTATTCACTAATACCAATACCATTAGTACAAAGTTTATTATCTTCTAAAGAAAAGTATCTTCACGCCCATATCCCCGAAAGAGTAGGCAGAGGCACAACCAGGGCACTCACGACTAGCCGAGGACACTTAGTCCCACAATGTGATAGGTGGCAAGCCTGTCGCCAACCGGGCACATATCCCATCCAGAGCAACATTTTCTTTTATTAGAAAACTGGAAAAACCACATTTTTTTATCGAACCCGAGGAACATGAGGTCCCGCATGAAGGCAAGTCCAACACCTGGACCACTAGACCACAGATGCGATAATTATCTTCTATTTTCTGCAAAGTATTCGGTACTACACAACGGTTTTGATGCATTTTTTAATAGATAGATTGATTCAAGAGGAAGGTTTATAAGTAAAATAATATAGAAATTCGTACACCCGTCCGGAGTTGTTTTGGACTGCTAGTGTCATTTTTATAGCTATAGCCAAATTCACTTTGTAAAGTAACCTACTATTGTTAATTTATGAAATACTAGCTGCGCCCCGCGGTTTCACCCGCGTAAGTCCCAATCCCGCGGGAACTCCGGGATAAAAAGTAGCCTACATGTTATTCTGGGTCTTCAGCTACCTACATACCAAATTTCATCGTAATCGACTTTGTAGTTTTTGCGTGAAAGAGTAACAAACATCCATACATCCATACATACAAACTTTCGCATTTATAATATTAATAGGATTTTAAACTTACTGTCTGTATTAAATTAAATACAGTTCATGATACATTTTAAAATAATCAAATATCGATTACTTAGTTGGCTAATTTTACTTTTTATTATTCTTCTTTCTTTAGGTTTTGGCCTTCACGTTAGTATTTAGCCATTAGTCAAGTAGAAATTTGCATCGAATTTTATATCAATTTCAATTAATTATAATTGTGCAACAGTCATAAGTCGTCAGGAAGTCATGTCAGGCTCTTGGGTAAAGCGGTAGCTCATTACACAAGCTCTGTAATGAGATTTGGCGGCAATGAGGAAATACACGATACGCTAATTTCTTCATGATTATTTCATTTGTGCTGTTTCACTGAACAAAATTGTACAAAATGCCACCAAAATTGACTAATTTCACTCAATATAAAATTCAATAATTATTAAAAACTTCGACCATCTTTTCTTTCTAAAAATTAATTTATATTCTAAAAATTGTTTCTATTAATAAGTAATCATGTACCTAATCAATACAATAAACAGTGTGTAAATAGGTAGGTAAATAATTAAATTAATTAATTGATTAATATCTAACCATTAAAATATTTACACACCAAAAGTTGGTAGAATATGTAGAAACACTTAAATAATTTTGTAACATCTTTGTTACACTCATATTCCACATATAAATATTTTTTTCTTTTCTTTTTTTTCTTATTTTCGATGGCGCCTACTGGACTGCTATTTTGTAATAAAATAATAGCCTTGTAAGCATGGACAAACTCCTCAATAACCGCTGCCTTCCGGTACATCGAGGCTCACTCCAAGAGTAATGATGCTTAATTTTAACGACGCTTCGCAGACCAGAGGCGCTAGCGACGTCGCCCCCCGTCAGTCCCATACGTGACCAGACTTCCCAACTCCCTTTATTGGAAGACGTCGACCAAAAGTCTGACGATAAATTTAGTTATTACTTGTGAAAATAGACGGAAGGAGATCGCTAACTTGTCCTCGTGAGAAGATAATGGGGGATGTTTTACTTTACGAAAAAAGGTTCTTTTAAAAGCCTCTTTATGTGAAGAGTTTTTGGGATTGTGTAGGAGTATGTAATTTTTGTTGGACAAGTATCGTTAAGGTTTAAAATTGGTTCTGGTGAATTTTAAATGCCGTTATTTTATTTAATAGGTTATTAATCGTCGCTTAATTTTTAAAGTAATTAATGATTGGAGGCGTTGGATTAATATTACGTGTAAAGTGGCACTTTAAATGCTGAAACTGGATAATTAGTTTTCATATGTCGAGATATTGTAATAAAATATGAATTTTTGTGATATTGATATAATTTTTTCCGAGCCGCGCCGTTTAGCCATAACAAATAAGCTTTTGTTTAATTTGGACTTGGACCTTCTCGTCGGTCGAGTGACTAGCGTTCACGCCTAGCCTAGGCCTACCGCGAGGCTAGGGTTCGATTTCCGATGGGGGCAGGCATTTGTGTGATGAGAAATTAGATGTCTGCTTTTTGGAGTCTAGGTGTTTGTTGGAATTTATTCTTGTATCTATTTAAGTATTTCTGTGTATTAGAATCGTTGACCAACACCCATAAAACAAACATATAATTTGCTTACTTTGTGGTTAGATTCATTTTGTGTAACTTGTTTTATAAATTAATTAATATTTTATGTATGTCCGAATAAACATACACCCATACATATTTAGAATTTTCACACAAAAAGCAATATACTATACTATTATAAATGCGATAATTTGTACGCTTGTTTGTTACTTCTTTACGCAAAAACTGCCGAACCAATTTTCATTACGTTCAGCACACATATATACGTTTTTATCCCGAAAAAATGTTCTGTGGGATCATTAACCACGTGGGCAAGAAAAGGGCTAGTTTGAAGTCTTAAAAAGGAAGAATGCAAAAAAAAAAGTATTTTCACGCCCATATCCCCGAAGAGGTAGGCAGAGGCACAACCAAGGCACCCACGACTAGCCGAAGACACTAAATCCCACAATGTGATAGGTGGCAAGCCTATCGCCAATCGGGCACATTTCCAATCCCGACCAACTTTTTTTTTATTAGAACATTGGAAAAATCCAATTCTCTTTTTTGTTGGCCGACCCGGGATTCGAACCCGGGACCTCATGCAGTCAAATCCAACACCCGGACCGCTAGACCACAGAGGAAGAATGCAAGTCATAAAAAGTTGGTGTTTGAGTATAAACGATTTATGAATTGTCAGTTTTCCCATTATGCACAAATAACAATATATTTCAAAGAAAGAAAAAAGGAATTTCTCGTTATTTATCTGAAATATTTTCAGTATACTGAAACAAATCTTTTACACGATCTTAAGACTGTTTGGATATTGTGATATATGTGATGAAGATGCTGTCGAAATATTAAAATGTTTTTGGAAGCCGATTGGAAATGATTTAGAATAAAGGATCTTGTACACATGTTAACATTATTGACCACTTCGTTGGCCGACGGGTTATCGTCAAGTCTAGCTCATTGGTCCATTCGCAAGACAAAACAGGCAAAATAGTACGCAATGAATGAATTGGACTTACCGGAAGCTAAAACTCCTAAATATATCCAGCTCCACACAACACACACCACTAAAGTGTTTTATTAGCACCTCATGAAACTAATGAATTTTTAGTATTGTGTGTATTGTTGGTGCTAATAAAACATGTGAATCTAACTCCAAAGTAAGCAAATTATATGCTTGTGTTACGGGTGTTGGTCAACGATACTATTACATAGAAATACTTAAATAGATACCAGAATACATTTAATAAACACCCAGACCCGGAAATGCAGACATATAAATGTTCATCACACTTAAGTCTGCCCCCGTCGGTAATTGAACTCAAGCCGTGGTTTGTCATGCAGTTAGGCGTGTACGCTAGTCACTCGACTAACGTTGCCTGGGATTGGATACATGCCCGGTTGGCAATAGACTTGCCACCTATCACAATGTGAGACTTAGTGTCTTTGGCTAGTCGTGGGAGCCCCGGCTGTGTCTCAGCCTACCTCTTCAGGGATATGGGATTGAAGATGCTTATTTTTAAATAAAAACGACGTGCAAAACATAAAGAAATGTTTTGAAATATCAGTGTGTGACCAGCATAATATACAAAATTTAGTTTGAAATATCAGTGTGTAAGCAGCATAATATGCAAAATTTATTTTGAAATGTCAGTGTGTCAACATCATAATATATAAAAAGACATCCGCGGGCAACTGCGTGACCGGCCATCTGTCCACCCATCCACGCCTGGCTGCCCGTCAATATTATTTACAAATGCACAACATTCATCATAAAATTGTTTGTTGACACGACTGAGCAGATACAGAGCCGGTTGTTCATTTATATTTTGCAAGTACATTCATCAACAAAAGTTGATTAACGAATCACAATGTGTATTGATGAACGGACTTTGTCTCTAGAGCGAACATCGGACCATTCATATAATTTATGAAGTATTAACAATGGTGCTGTTTCATTTTCTGTTTAAAATGGGATTGAAAGGCATATTTTCGAGATTTCTTAGTTATACATACATACATATCTTCACGCCAAGTAGGCAGAGAGTATCGAGTGCCAGACCTCACGATCCTGACAAACCTGTCTTGCTTCCTTCACATTCATAACCCTTTTCATACAAACACGCCGGTTTCGGAGGCTCTTGACACCACCCTCGGATAATATCCGATTGATCTGATCGTGAAATGTCAACCTTGGTCTCTCCCGGTTACCTACATCCATCTACATTCGCATTGTATATCTGCTTTGTCAATCTTTCATCTGTCATTCTATCCACATGACCGAACCAGCGGAGCATGTCCTTTCGCATTTTAACACCAAAACACTTTCTTTCAATCCCACTCTTTCTCGGATCTCACTGTTACGAATGCGGTCAGCGAGCGTTACACCACAGATTTTCCGTAGTGCTCTTAGTCTTAGTTATAAATATGATATCATACATACAAATACCCATACGTTACTCGATATTTCGCAAGTACATTCATCAACAAAAGTTGATTATCGAATCACAATGTGTATTGATGAACGGAATTTGTCTTTAGAGTGAACATCGGACCATTCATAAAATGTATGAAGTATTAACAATGGTCCTGTTTCATTTTCTGTTTTAAATGGGATTGAAAGACACATTTTCGAGATTTCTTAGTTAGTTGGTGGACTTGACTGCATGAGGTCTCGGGTTCAAAACCCGGGTCGGCCAACAAAAAGAAAATTAGATTTTTCCAATTTTTTAATAAAAAAAATTGGTCGGAATTGGAAATGTGTGCCCGGTTGGCGATAGGCTTGCCACCTATCACATTATGGGACTTAGTGTCTTCGGCTAGTCGTGGGTGCCCTGGTTGTGCCTGTGCCTTCTTCTTCGGGGATATGGGCGTGAAGTTATTTTTTTTTAAATATTCATTTACGTCATAAAAGCACTTACATTAACTTAAATAACTATAAAATTGTGCACCATTAAAAATTCATAACATAATAACTAATAATTGAAAAGCCGAGTACAAATTTACACGACTGTTCCTAACGCACTAAGATGGTTTTATCCCTTATTAGCTTCCGCCCGCGACTCCGTCTGCGCGTATGTCGGTCTTCACGTGATAAAACTGAAAAATTAAGATTTTTTTTCTAAGTAGTTTTCCAGGATAAAAAGTATCCCATTTTATGCCTAGGATAATAAGGTATAATTATACCAATTTTCATCGAAATCGAACCTTTATTTTTCACGTGATGCCTGAACATACAGACCGACAGACAAAAATTTTTTTAATCACATATTTGGGTTTGGTATCGATCCAGTAACACCCCCTGCTATTTATTTTTTCAATATTTTCAATGTACAGAATTGACCCTTCAACAGATTTATTATATGTATAGATTAGCCATAAAATCACCTTTGTGCTCTTTGCCATATAAACACATCCAACACAAAATTAATATAACAAACTTTTGAAACATTTGTAGAGTAGTGGTACAGAAATAGTAACTTAAATAAGGTAAAAAATAATAAGTAAAGATCGCATACGCACACAAAAAAAACTTTATGAACTATGTTGCAGTCGACTGTACATCTGATAAATTAATACACTGAACAGCGCTTAGTAAATACGAAACAGCAAACGCTGGATAATCTAATATGTATTAAGTGAACGTATTTTATTGGTAATTTAAAACGTGATATGGAAATTTAATTTTCATTGCTCGCCTCTGTGGTCTAGCGGTCCAGGTTGGACTTGGCTGCTTGAGGACCCGGGTTCGAATCCCTTGTCGGGCACCAAAAAGAAAATTTAGTTTTTCCAATTTTCTAATAAAAAAATGTTGCTCGGGATTGGATATGTGCCCGGTTGGCGATAGGCTTGCCACCTATCACATTGTAGGACTAAGTGTCTTCGGCTAGTCGTAGGTGCCTGGTTGTGCCTCTGCCCACCTCTTCGGGGATGTGGGCGTGAAAATACTTTTTTTATATTTAGCTACTACCTATTTAATTGTTACAAAATCTAAAGCCATCCCATATATCTAGTGTCAAAAATATAGTGCCTTTTCATATTCAATAAAACTTCTCTTGGCCCTGGCTGTACCATGTTCAGTTCGGTTCGAAGATATGGGCGTGAAGATACTTTTTTATTTTTCATTGCTGAAACTAAAATTCTTTTCAATAAATATAAAATTTTATTGAATTTGCAATATATTAAGTAACTAGCATTTTCGACGAAATGTATTCCACTCGTTTAGTTTGTATGGGAAAAAGTGAAATGTTTTTTTTAAGTTTCGGTAGCAATCAAACTAGATAAAAAGTATTCTCTGTCCTTCTCCCAAATAATTTTTAGCCCCTTAAGTTCAGGCGTTTTTGAGTTATAAGTAGTGTAACTAACATGTTCTTTTCTTTTAAACTATGTCTAAGATATGACCTCGTTGAAAAGTGAATGGTGGCTAACCGAACAAATACCTATATTTTCGAATTTATGATATCAGTATGGATAAATAAATGACAACTAATATTACTAAGTATGTGTTTCGAATAAACTCAGAGGCAAATATACTATTTCTTTTTTTTAATGATATTGGAAGGCAAACAAGCACACGGATTTCCTGGTGGTAAGAAATTCACGCCGCCTAGAGGCACCAAAGGTGGTAATGGTGCGTTGTTAACCTGAGGCCGGGATGTAAGGCCTCGAGCAAAAGTAAGTATACCGGCTACCTTACCCTCCGAACCGGAACACGTCATGACGTTATGGCGGCAGGAATAGGTAAGGCGGTGGTACCAATCCGGGCGAATCGCTGCTAAACTTTACCACCTAGCCAGATGTCACGGTGTTAGTGACGGTGAGCTCATGCTCGCCTCTTACGAGCTGCCTGGCAAGGAAGGTAGATGGTCTATTCTACAAAAGAGCCCGGACCAACACGGGGAAAAACTTATGTAGCTCTCATGTAGCCTAATTACAAAATATGATATTTTACATACATATCTTCACGCCAAGTCACTTACGTGCCAGACCTCAGCATCCTGACAAACCTGTCTGGCTTTCTGCACTTTCATTACCCTTTTCATACAAACACGCCGGTTTCGGAGACATTTGACACCACCTTCGGACAATATCCAAGTGATCTGATCGTGGAATGTCAACCTTGGTCTCCCCGGGTACCTACATCCATCCACATTCGCATAATATTTTACTTCACTTTTATAAATCAATCGATTTTAACATAATATAAGTATTAAACTTCTACAATATAGAATTTTTATAGATCTTCCAACTTAAGAAATTTCAAAAAGATACATCCTTAACTTGCATTGTCCTGATATTTCAAAAAAATTAAACGAGTAGACATTATATGACAAAGAGAGATGATGAGAAGATGTCAAATATTGCAAATTTTAGTGTATTTCAGTGATTTAAAAGGATAATGGACAAGCAAATATTAAAAAAAGAGAAAAAATTAGAAACAGTAACAATCATAAGGTACCCAATATTAAAAAGAGTCAAAAACATGGAGATATTTAAAGGTTAGTAAGATGTACATTTTACAAGTAAATATGTCACAAAATATCTAATAAAAAACTAAGCAAAACTTTTCCGTAACCCCCAAAATTAAGTTAAAGTTACCGAAACCGAATAAAAAATATTGGAGGTAAGTGTCGACGATATAACAATAAACTGGCAACATGGCGGCAGGTAACAATATTTCCCACGGCAACAAATTGAATAAACACATCAACGTGCCTTAAACGACGAAAAGACAAGTCCAATAACGTGGCCCGAGATAAATATTCCCCTATCTTGCACGGTCTACGTGCTTATTTTATCTTACATACTTCCTATCAAAGATTGCTATATTTTGACAGCTAAGTTCCCAGGAAATGGCGGAGCAAATTCAACTTGACTTTTTGACTTGCTCTTTCACTTAGTACTTCAGTGAGATTTAATCTCTGAGTATATTTTTGTCTTTTCAAAGCAAACTTTTTTAGCAGTGTTGAACGTTTTTGTAGCAGAGGTAAAAGCAATTGGTTTGTAAGTAAGTATCGTCACGCCCATATCCCCGAAAAAGTAGGCAGAGACACAACTAGGGCACCCACGAACAGCGGAACTAGGATTCACAATATGATAGGTGGCAAGCCTATCACCAACCTATTGCAAACCAAATGTTAAAATATTACTCATACGGTCTACGTGCTTATTTTATTTTACATACTTTCTATCAAAGATTGCTATATTTTGACAGCTAAGTTCCTAGGAAATTCAACTTGACTTTTTGACTTGCTCTTTTCACTTAGTACATATTTTCCAAATGACTTCAAACATTCTTAGTAGATTTAATCTCTGATTTTTTGTCTTTTTAGTGCAAACTTTTCAAGCAGTGTTGAGCGTTTTGTAGCAGGAACAAAAACTATTGGTTTGTGACTAAGTAACTACCTTTAAGAGGTAGGCAGAGGCACAACCAGAGCACCCACGACTAGCCGAAGACCCTAGGACCCACAATGTGATAGGTGGCAAGCCTAACACGAACCGGGCGCATATTCAATCTCAAGCAACATTTTTTTTATTAGAAATAGGGAAAAACCCTATTTTCTTTTTGTTGCCTGACCTAGGAATAGAAACCCGGGTCCTCATGCACTCAATCAGTCAGTCGGAAGGTTTTTGTATTATACTTAAAGCCAAAAACAAAACCTTTCGTGTTTGATTTTAAAATAACACCAAATCTTAAAGCTTTTGTTAAAGGTTTTTAATTTTAATGGATTGGGCGGTATTTAAAACCACAAGTGCTAAAACTTTTGTTAGAAGTTAGGTTTGTCTTGGTAAGTAATATCTTGCTAGAATTAATACTTTCCCAGGATTTATCTAACAAATGGTAGATAAACATCAAAGGATGTTACCGTCTTAATTCTGACAGTATTATCTGGCTTAGAAATAAATCTCTGGACTTTTATATCTGTATTTATCTTAGCCAAACATAATTTTATTAAACAAGCAAGACCAGGATATAAAATGCGATAAGGTTATTTTTTCCTGCTAAGATAATAGACAGAGAGCTAGGATCAATTTACAGTAGTAATGTAATTACTTAGCATACTTTATAATTCAAGAATACCGCCTCATTGGTCGAATGGCTAGCGTACATGCCTAACTACACCGATCAACCGCGAGGCTCGGGTTCGATTCCTGACGGGACAGCATTTCCGGATCCACTTACCAGATGATTCTGATCATTGATGATTCACTTACTAAAATTCAGTCATATTTTATTAATTCGCATTGTTAACTTAAGGATGAAAGCGCTATCTCTAAAGTGATCTTAGACCAAAAACTAGTATCACAATTTTAAATAAACAATTGTTGCCGATTTTTTGTTTTTGCAGATCGTTGCAGATATTATACCCTAGAAGCTTTTATTATAAAAATAATAAGAAAAATGTTATTGTTTACTACTTTTCTACTCTACTAGAAATGTACTTTACCAATGGTCAACATTGGTATTCACATTCTGTTAAAAAAAGCTTCATACATTTTGTGTGTGAACCGATTTGCTTATGATACACATCGGTGTCACAAATAGACATACTGTATTAATATTGCAGCGGGTTTTACTGAATCATCTGGTAAGTGGGTCACATGACACATGACATCATGTCTGCATTTTCGGGTCTGGGTGTTTATGAAATTTTTTCTTGTATCTATTTAAGTATTTCTATGTATTAGAATCGTTGACTAACACCCATAACACAAGCATATAATTTGCCTACTTTGGGGTTAGATTCAATTGGTGTAACTTGTCCAAAGATATTTATTTATTTATTTATTTAATACTTTTGAATTTTGAAGTAAAAACTTCTTCAACGAAATTGCTCACCAATTTTGGAAGGGATAAAAAGTTCTAAATTCTTGTCAGGACACGTGATCTGATAGAAAATTCGTCATACGGCGCAGGGAGCTTGCGCGAATGTTCGTGTTGTCATGTTTGTGTACGATAGCACAATAAATGAATATTGTATTCTATCACATTCATTATAGTACTTTCATCCTGATAATTATTCCCAAAATTATTCCCTAACCATTCTAAATTATCGAAAATGCACAACGTTAATGTTCAAGTTTTCACTTTTGCCAGCACTCCCGGAGTGCAACCCGTGGTTCTTTTTTAATACATAACAACACTTGCACTGTTTCACTTTATAAATTAGAAAAAATACGTTATACTAATGTTATTAGTCAACCTGTTTCGCATTTACAATATTTTTTACAATAATCGGGTTGAACCATTAGAAAACTCTAAAGTTAGTGAGGAATAAAATGACGTTCGTCGGTTACGGAGTACTTGAGCAAAAAACAGTGAGTTTGTATTTTTTTTATAAGGAGCATTATAATGTCGTTGATCTTATGAAGAAATATGTTTTTTATTATTTTTTTGACTCTCAACTAAGATTAGAAATTCCGAGAGTTATGTACTTATAATTATATTATTTCTTACTAGCATTACAAAATTTAAAGGAGGTGTAAGTTAATTGACAATTAATTATTTTCTTAAACCAGATTCATGTTTTCGATCTCGTTCTGTCTTAAAACTTTTCTCTTGTTCAATAATTGATCAAAATATCCAACATTATCAGCGTTTTCTTGTTATTTCTTTAGAAGAAAGAAAGTTTAGATCTCTTAATAAAAATGTCACTTGTGTCAGTTTAAATCCTGCAAATTTGATTGTTTATTGGTTACCCAATCCAATTATTATCTTATAATTCTCCACAATAGCAATTCGATAGCCTCTGTGGTCTAGCTGTCCAGGTGTTGGATTTGACTTCTTGAGGTCCCGCGTTCAGGTTCCAAGTTAGGCAACAAAACGTAATTGCGGTTTTTCAAATTTTCTAACCGAAAAATGTTACTCGGGATTGGATATGAGCCCGGTTGGCGATAGGCTTGCCACCTATTATATTGTGGGAATTAGTGTCTTAAGCTAGTGATGGGTGACCTAGTTGTGCCACTGCCTATCTCTTCGGGGATATGGGCGTGAAGATACCACTTCAATAGCAATTAATTTTTATTTCAAATAGTTAGCATGCTGCAAGTTTGTGTAATATTTTAGAATGGACAATGGACATTTCAACCGCCGCACATAGGGGCAGATTTCATGAAAAGGTGGCAAAAATTATTTTCTCTCTTTGTTTATCATTTTTTAATGTCAGCCAGCATTATAATGCGTATTTATATTTTAAATTTGTTATTTATGTATAATAAGTACTTTCTCGCTCATATAACCGAAGAGGTAGG
This sequence comes from Calephelis nemesis, assembly GCA_002245505.1. Taxonomy (NCBI): domain Eukaryota; kingdom Metazoa; phylum Arthropoda; class Insecta; order Lepidoptera; family Riodinidae; genus Calephelis; species Calephelis nemesis. Next base: position 69,195 of record NJDD01003515.1, read on the forward strand.
CGGAGGCACATTTGTGGGTGGTTAACCACGACTTGACAAAGAAATTAGTCTAAAAAGCAAAGCTTACCGGGCACATGTCCTATCCCGAGCAACATTTTTTTTATTAGAAAATTGGAAAAACCTAATTTACTATCTGTTGCTCGACCCAGGAATCGAACCTAGGACCTCATTTAGTTAAGTCCTACACCTGGACCGCTAGACCACAGAGGCGAGTATTCAGCATATTACAAGTCTAATTATATTATGTCG
>NJDD01003515.1:70122-85771 GCA_002245505.1 Calephelis nemesis
ACAGCAACCTTCATCCTGACTCCCTTACTAATACTACAAACTATTGAAAAAGAGTCACATGTCTACGTTGCTACTTTAAAGCAAAGTAAAGGGGTCAAATGTCTGCGTTGCTACTATTGAAAAGGGACCAGATATCTAACAGTCGAACTGGTATTTTAAAGGAGTCTGATATCTAATATTACTACAGTACAGTATATGCAAGATGTTTCAAGCTAGGATTAAATTATGTAAGATGGAATTGTAAAAAAATCAGTAGTTTTAAATTATTTTACCAAGTATATATTATATATCGAATGCTAATTTAGAACTTATTTTAAGAAAAGAGCCTGGCCTGCCTTTTACCTTGTTTAGTGAAAACTTAGATCAAACTGGGTCCTGTGTTTTCATGGTATAGTAATTGTTCCATGCTCTCTAGTAATCCAAAGAAATATCTAGTTAATCTTCAATTTGTAGGGAATATATTTTTTTTAAATTAAAAAAAGCTGAATAGCAGATTGCTTCTGTGGTCCAGCGGTCCGGGTGTTGGACTTAACTGCTTGAGGTCTCGGGTTCGAATCCCGGGTTGGCAAACAAAAAGAAAATTGGATTTGTCCAATTTTTTAATAAATTAATAAAAAAATGTTGGTCGGGATTGGAAATGTGCCCGGTTTGCGATAGACTTGCCACCTATCACATTCTGGGACTTAGTGTCTACGGCTAGTCGTGGGTGCCCTATTTGTGCCTCTGCCTACCTCTTCGGGGATATGGACGTGAAGATACTGTTCTTTTTTTGAATAACAGATTACATATAAAAAATACGTTTGATTATTTTTAACATATTACATCTCTATGCTATAGTATAAATGTTACTTCAAAATTAGAAATATTTCTGGTATTGATACACATCTTAGAACATGCACAATTTTTAACCCTAGCTCTCCAACTACATCAAGTACTGGCCGGGCTATCATCTCGATCGTCAGAACGTCATAAAGATTTTATGTCATTGTAATTCATTTAGCATCCGATCATAATATTACATCCTTAAACAATTATTGCCAATAAAGTTTGCAATTACACAAAATGTAATAAAACTTTTTTCACATTTCCTAAACAAAATACTAAGCGTTGACCGTGGTTTTACCACTAAGAATACTACGCCAAATTTAACCATTCTTTTAGATAAAGGAACGGCATTGTATAGATTATTATACCCTTAGTAATTTATCTTCACGCCCATATATCCGGAAGTAGGCAGAGGCACAACCAGGATACAGCCGAAGACACTAAGTCCCACAATGGGATAGGTGGAAAGCCCATCGCCTCCCTGAAACTGAAACTGAAACGTTAGACCACAGAGGTGATATTATAAAATAGAGGTGAATTTTGGTCTGGGTTGGACTTAAAAGGTTTCGGGTTCGTTTTGCGTTTAACATTGAGAAAAAAGGTGTCTTCACGCCCATATCCCTGATGTAGTAGGCAGAGACACAACCAGGGCACCCACGACTAGCCGAAGACACTAAGTCCCACAATGGGATAGGTGGAAAGCCCATCGCCTCCCCGGGTACATATCTAATCCCGAGAAACGTTTTTTTTATTAGAAAATTGTAGAAAACTTTTTTTTTCTTGCCCAACCTGGGAATCAAACCCGGGACCTCATGCAGTCAAGTCCTACCAGACCGTCTAGCGGTCCAGGTATTGACACAGAGGCAATCGATGTATCCAATGTATCCTGATCCCGATGTACCCAGATGTATCCTAAACTAATCGTCGTTTAACTAAATGTAGATTCCCCACTCTGGTCCTGGGTTTTAATAAAAGGAAATAATACAGGTCAAACTTACTAGCAGCAGTTAGCAAAAGACCAAGGCCTAACATTACCACCTTTGAAGGCGTGAATTTCTTTGCATCAGGAAATCCGTCTGCTTATTTGCCTTTCAATATTATAATAAAAAATGTGGATTCCTATCCCTGCAAAGTTCCTGTACTGACCTGGCTTAGTTGGTGATATTCCATTTAACCCTCCTCGCTTTTTTACCCTTACAACCTGCCAGACAGTGAACCAGAGTCTATCCTACACAGGTGACCCGTAGGTACTTACACCGGCAAATAACCAATGCCATAAAAAAATCCAAACTATTTTCAACGATTAAATTAGTCATAAATTTTAAAGAAAGAAAAAATATTGCCCCAGACAGGATTTGAACCTGTAACCTTTCATCTTAAGCCGACGAATGCTCTAACCAATTGAGCTACTGAGGATTCAAGTCCCGTGGCGAAATTTTTAATTCCTTTTTAACCCGTTAACGCGGGTAGTTATGTCCTATAGATACACAATTCTGAGTACCCACCAAATGAGTTCATCATTACAGATGAAATTCACATTTTAGAATGGCCATAACTTTCGTTTCTCGCAACGTTTTTTTTATTTTAGCACTTGCCCTGTGCTTGGGATAATATTCTATAAATTTTAAAGAAAGAAAAAATTGATTTGATTGATTTGAACCTGTAACCTTTCATCTCAAGCCGACGAATGCTCTAAATTAGTCATTTTGGTAACATTTAGTAAATGTAGATAATATTATCAGATCAACATTGCTGAGTAGTTTTAATTAATTTTATTTACACACTGGCTGACCCAGCAAACTTCGTATCGCTTGACATTAATTCTTCGACAGTAGCGCAGTCTGTCGGATCCGATGTGAAACATTCCAAAATCAACAACTACTTATTATTAAAAAACAACATTTTTCAGGAAATTAAATTTTGAATCTAAACCATTCTCTCAGTCGTCTAGAAGGAGTTCAGTGACAAACACACAAACACAAGAATTGTATGTATAAAGATAAGTAACTTTAGTTATTTAAGTTACTTTTAGAAAAGTTATCCACGTAATGTCCTTGGATTTTTAATTTACAAAGTTACTAGCTGTTGCCCGCGGCGTTGCCCGCGTGGTCCCACAGGAACAATGTTTCAGTATAAAAACTATCCTATACGTTAATCAAAGTTTCCCTCCAAAAGTAATGTGTGTGCCAAATTTCACGACAATCAGTTTAGCCGTTTTTGCGTGAAGGAGTAACAAACAAACATACATACAAAGTTTCGCATTTATGATATTAATAGGATAGGATAGAATGGTATGACCTAGGAAGGACAGATTCATTATTAGTATAGCTAATAATAGACATAGTCCGGAACTATGACTTTTTTATATACGAGTCTTATGCTGGCAATTACTAATACGTGAAAAAAAATAAGAAAAATTGGTCCATCCGTTTAAACGTGATTGGACGATAAGTGAAACCGATATTCATTTTTATAAATAAGAAAAATATATAAACTTAGCTAAATTATAGTTTTATATATGTACATTTTATGTAGAAGCGTTGAACGGAGCTAAGACGGCTAATAAAAAGAAAAGAGGATTAGGTACAGGCGTCAAAAATGTAGTAAGTGTGTTCTATTGTATTATGTTGAACAAAGTGGATTTTCCTAAGCTTTAGCGTTGCCCTGAAATGTTAAGTAATCTAATGTAGCTTGACAAAGACGAAGGAGCATTGAATTTTTCACATTGTCAAGCAAACTGTTGTGTTAACCGTTGAATAGTGTTGTACCGTTACAACAATACGATACTTTTATTTCTCATTCATCGACGGTGCTTGTTGGTGAACATCTGACAAAGGGACCGCCTATTAATTGAGTGATTTTAGTCGATTTTGAAACTTTCCTCTACCTGCATCAGAATCAGAATCAGAAAAATCTTTATTCACATGAACCATACAAGTGGTATTTGTGCGCGTCGACATTTTTTAAACTACCACCGAATCGGAATCGCGGACTCACACTGAAAAGATCCGGCGAAAGAAACTCAGCGGGCTTGTCTTTTTTTTCAATGATAATATTTACAATATAATCTAGATTAAAAATACAAATTACAATCTGATTTTAACTTAAATGCATGATGTAAGATGAGGTTTAATATTAATTAATAATTAATGTATGAAGTATCGAATCCATCCAAGAAATTTGCAATATAGAATTTGCAACCCCATTGAAATAGAATACTAGTACAATATCGGAACATGCCGCTCTCCCTCTACCCCTCTCACTTTGTGATAACTATTTTCTTATACCGTCCCACACTCTCCCTCTTTTTCTAGTTGCAGTAACTAATGGATGCTTCCTAAGATATTTAAAATACGCATAAAATGATTTGATTATTTAATATTGACACACACTTTTCTATAAACCCCTTTTAATTAATAAAAAAAAAAACACAAATACTGATTGACCTGTTTTGAGTACTGTAGCATCACGGCTCCTCATTGTTGGTTTCCATATTGGAAGATAAGATAGCCAGTAGAAATGCAAACCGAGGTTTCAGATCATGGTTGTAAGTAAACGAAGAAGCAGTAACATTAATGGTACCTATTGTGGATGATAGTCCTCTCGTATTTTTTTTATGGTATTGGAAGGCAACAAGCAGACGGATTTCCTGATGGTAAGAAATTTCCGCCGCCTAGAGACACCAAAGATGGTAATGGTGCGTTGCCTACCTGAGATCAGGATGTTAGGCCTCGAGCAAAAGTAAGTTTACCGGCTACCTTACCCTCCGAACCGGAACACGTCATGACATTATGGCGGCAGGAATAGGTAAGGCTGTGGTACCAATCCGGGTGAGTCGCTGCGAAACTCTACCACCTAGTAAGGTGTCACGGTGTTAGTGACAGTAAGCCTTCTCTCGCCTTTTACGAGCTGCCTGGCAGGAAGGCAGATGGTCTATTCTTCAAAGGAGCCCGGACCAACACGGGAGAAAAGTCAGTCGTATCAGGAAAGTCGATTATTCTCTGCCATAAAAAAACGTGTGGGTCTCCGTAATGATTACATATAAACGTTACGTAACAAAGCAGTTTACCCGATCATGAGAACTTATCACTTCGAAAATATCAGAAAGGGGATAGCAACAGTAACGGTTATTTATCGATATTATAAAACGGTATATCGTTAAGTATAACGCCCATCTCTACCGCCGTACATATGTCGTTGCGTGAATTCCTTGTAAGGTCACGTATTGACTCCCTCTAATACAATTTGTTCGAAGACGGGCTTCGTCCGTGGAATGCAAACAAGCTCATATTATATCATATAGGCTCCTTCATAACATATGCCGATTATAGGCGGTATTTGATAAAGTAATATAATTTTCCCTCCAATTTTACGATTGAAACATTTTCGATAGGATAATTTTTGGTAAAAGTTAACATTTGTAAATGTCTTTTGTGGTTTCAAAATACTTATTCTTTCGTATAAGTGTATTTTTTATAACATTGGAAGGCAAACAAGCAGACGGATTTCCTGATGTTAAGAAATTCCCGCCTCCTAGAGACACCCAAGGTGGTAATAGTGCGTTGCCAACCAGAGGCCGGGATGTTAGGCCTCGAGCAAAAGTAAGTTTACCGGCTACCTTACCCTCTGAACCGAAACACGTCATGACGTTATGGCGGCAGAAATAGGTAAGGCGGTGGTACCAATCCGGCTGAGTCGCTGCGAAGCTCTACCACCTAGTCAGATGTCACGGTGTTAGTGACGGAAAGCCTATGGTGTATTCTACAAAGGAGCCCGGACCAACACGGGGATTTATTTGGAATTTTAAGCCACTTTTCTTTTCAATGTAATATATTTAACATTCCAAAAGATTGACACAAATACATATCGTTTACTAAAATATATTCCCTTGTTGTCTCTATTTAAACTCGTTTTGTCCTTAAGATACTATGAAGTTATTTATTCTTAAGACTTTATTCTAATCATTATTAAGGCTCTGTCACACTGTTACGAGATTAAGTGACAATAAAATACTTTGATGATTAAATTTGTAACAAAATCTTAATATGTCTAAATTATTTACGCCCATATCCCCGAAAAGGTAGGCTTAGGCACCCACGACTAGCCAAAAACACCAAGTCCCACAATGTGATAGGTGGCAAGACTATCGCCAACCGGGCACATATCCGATCCCAAACAACATTTTTTTTTTAGAAAATTGGAAAAACCACATTTTCTTGTTGTTACTACCCGCTAGACCACAGAGGCGTTTAAATTACGTGTCAAGTTGTTAGTCCGCGATGGAATCCTAAACTACTGAACCGATTTCGATAAAATTTCACAACTATCTGGAGTTTGATCCAACTTCAAAAATATGGTAATTTTAATCTTAAATGTTGACGGTTGTTGTCGCGACGAAGTTCGCTGCGGCAGCTAGTAGTATATATAAATTATATAAAATTACAATATCTATTACATGTTTTTGTCAAAATTTTAAATCCAAATAATAGTATTAAAGAATTTCATTATTTACTTATGATCACGTCCGAGCTAATAAGTCGTCTTATATCAAATTAAAAGCCAATTAAAACGCAGTTAAGATAACTTTAAAATTATAAATTTTCAACAACTCCCTACAAAAGAATCGAAATCAGACCATACCAAACGTTTAAGCTATAATGCAATAGACAGACCGACAGACTCAAACACACACACACACACACACACAGAAAGAGTCTCTCTCTTTATATGTATACACACACACTCATACACACATACAAACCTATATCACCCCTATTTTTCCGTCGAGGGTTAAACAGACGTCCGTTAGAAGCTATTCAATGTCTAATACCTCCAAAAACTTGTTAGTCAGGCAATATTTAATGTTATGAGTGCTAGTGTTGATCCGGGCTCCTTTTCATAACAGACCATATGTCTTCCTGCCAGGCAGCTCGTAAAAGGCGAGCATAGGCTTACAATCACTAACATCTTGACATCTGACTAGGTGGTATAGTTTCGCAGCGACTCACCCGGATTGGTACCACCGCCTTACCTATTCCTGCCGTCATAACGTCATGACGTATTCCGGTTTGGAGGGTAAGGTAGCCGGTAAACTTACTTTTGCTCGAGGCCTAACATCCCAGCCTCAGGTTTTTTACCACCAACTTTTTTTCATTACCACCTTTGGTGTCTTTAGGCGGTGTAAACTTCTTACCATCAGTAAATCCGTCTGCTTGTTAGCCTTCCAATATCATAAATTTACGCATATATACACAATATGCAATTGTTTTAGTTACATAATGTTATGTTCTGTGATCTATCGCCTCTGTGGTCTAGCGGTTCAGTTGTTGGACTCGACTGCATGAGGTCCCGGGTTCGAATCCCGGGTCGGGCAACACAAAGAAAATTGGGTTTTTCCAATTTTCCAATAAGAAAAACGTTGTGCCCGGTTGGACTCGACTGCATGAGGTCCCGGGTTCGAATCCCGGGTCGGGCAACACAAAGAAAATTAGGTTTTTTCCAATTTTCTAATAAAAAAAATGTTGCTCGGGATAGGAAATGTGCCCGGTTGGCAATAGGCTTGCCACCTATCACATTGTGGGACTTAGTATCTTCGGCTAGTCGTGGGTGCCCTGGTTGTGCCTCTGCCTACCCCTTCGGGGATATGGGCGTGAAGATACTTTTTTTTTACTTAATGTTATATTGTATATAAAGTTGAACAAAAGCCAAGCTTATCTCTTTAAGATATTTTTCCAACAAACCTAGAACAGAGAGAATGAATTAAAAATATATTACCCTGTGCCACCATACTAATTAAATACTAAAGTGCTCCTTACATCTATTTCTAATACTTTTCAAAATACTTTCATTTGGACCTCGATTACTACGAGTGTACTGTGTTTGGCTGGGCACATCTTCTTTTTCATTCCTGAGCGGTTTTTCACATCAACCCCACCTCTTGGGAACAAGTTTACATACCGCATGAAGGTAAACACAACTGTAAAGTTTGTAACATTATATGTGCATCATTGTTTGTCCGTGTACTCTACACATGAAGAAGTAAAGTATCTTTTATAGACATACACAAAAACGCGAGAATAATCTTTTTTTATTTAAGAGGAGGCAAAAGCGCAAGTTGATCACCTAATGGAAAGTGATCACCGCCGCTAAATAAATAGGTAAGGCGGTGGATCCGTTACCGGAGACGTTGATACACATCGATGCTTTGACTTTAAACAAAATATTAGGCATAACTACCCGAGTTAATGGTAAAGACAGGAATCAAAAATTTCGCCACTGGACTTAAATACTCAGTAGCTCGAATGGTCAGTGGTCAGAGCATTCCTTGATTCGAGACGAAAGGTTACAGGTGTAAATCCTGTCTGGGGCCAAATTTCTTTCTTTAAAATGTATGAAACTAAATTACCCATTCCCTTTGAAAAGATCGTTGAGTTTAAATTTAATTTAAAAGAGGGTAAACTGAAAAATTAATTTAGCGTAGCCAGTAAGTAAAGTGTTTGTACACGCTTGGATATGTTAACATCGATATTGCACTCGAATTAAGTCTTGGCGGCGTTTACCCGCAACGCAAGCTCATGAATAATATCCATGAATATAGTAAACTACGGACACGATGCAGTCCGGGATTATCGAAATTTATGTGACACGTATGTGACGCACCTTTGTTTGAAATGGGGACCGCTTGCAAGAAAAATATTATACAGACCCGTGTTGGTCTGGGCTCCTTTGCAGAATAGACCATCTCCTTTCTGCCAGGCAGATCGTAAAAGGCGAGCATAGGCTTACTATCACTAACACCGTGACATCTTACTGGTAGAGTTTCGCACTGACTCGCCCGGATTGATACCACCGTCTTACCTATTCCTGCCGCCATAACATCATGACGTGTTTCGATTTGGAGGGTAAAATAGCCAGTAAACTTAATCTTCTCGAGGCCTAACATCCCGGCCTCAGATTGGTAACGCACAATTACCACCTTTGGAGTCTCTAGGCGCCGTGAATTTCTTATCAGGAAATCCGTCTGCTTGTTTGCCTTCCAATATTCTAAAAAAAAACTCATGAATAATATCCATGATATAGTAAACTACGGACACGATGCAGTCCGGGATTATCGAAATTTATGTGACACGTATGTGACACACCTCTGTTTGAAATGGGGACCGCTTGCAAGAAAAACATTGTACAGCTTAAATATTGAATGATTTACGAGCGCTCTTAAAATTATGACAGCTTCATACCACTTGGTTTTATTGACTTACTGGATAAGTAAATAAGTGGATAAGAAACTTGTTTTTACATGTTTCTGAATAAACTCCAAAAGCCTTATTTCTATTATTATTTTATTATCTATTATTTTTGTTTACTTATATACATATATACATACCTATCTTCACGCGTAGTCCCTTACGGTGCAGGCAGGGAGTATCGAGTACCAGACCTCACGATCCTGACAAACCTGTCTTGCTTCCTTTACATTCCTTATTTTTACTTTATTTGTTTTATTTATTATATCTATTATTATTATATTACTACATAGTATAAAACAAAGTCGCATCCTCTGTCCCTATGTCCTTTAAATGCATAAATCTTAAACTATGCAACGGATTTTTATGCGGTTTTTATTAATTGAAGAGGGAGGTTCATATATATATTTTATAAACGTGCCAATCCGGAGCGGGCGGAATAAATTCGAAAGTTTGTGTTAGTTTGTTACTCATTCACGCAAAAAATGCTTAACCGATTTTCATCAAATTTGGTACACACATAGAAGGTAACTTAGATTAATACACAGGGTAGTTTTAATTTAAAAATATGTTCCTGTAGGACAGTTAACCACACGGGCAACAGCTAGTGTACATATTTTTGATTGTTTGTGTGTTTTATTTTGTATCTGTTGCCTGATTATGCCGGCAATTAAGAACATACTTTTAAAAATACTTTTTTTAAAATGTGGGTAGTTATTCAGAAGTTTGTGGTCTAGATCCAGGTGTTGGATTTGATTTCTTAAGGTCCCGGGTTCAATGCCCGGGTCGGACAACAAAAAATAAAAAAACTCTTTATTTTCGATTTTCAAATAAAAATAACGTTGCTCGCGATTGGATATGTGCCAGGTTGGCGATAGGCTTGCCACCTATCACATTGTGGGAATTAGTGTTTTCGACTAATCGCGGGTGCCCTGGTTATGCCTTTGCCTACTCGTTCGGGGATATGGGCGTAAAGATACTTGCTCTTCTTACAAGCAGCCATGTAAAGAGGCAGACAATGTATTCTACATTGGGGATCGACACAGAGAACACTTTTATTTATATTTATACATTTCAATATGATAAAGAAATATTAATAACAAAGCTATGTAAAGACGTAAAGAAATTATAACAATACAAAATGTATACTGGTAACACCCGCTTTCCATACTAGATATTGGAAACACAAACTCGGGCCAACAATTGTATTCATACGAAGTTTTGAAGAAAATATTTTCTGAAAGAGTACATCTAAACTAAATCATTTGAAGCAAGAATATAAGTTTTGAGGAACAGACAGATGGCGCAAGTTGAGGTGCAAATAAAGTTTGAGTGGAAAAACTTATTCCTCCACAAATCCTAAGTGTGCGCCTCGAGTCTATGCCCTCGGGATACCTTTAACAATTTGTAAGTTATTTATTGCTGCCAAGAAATATCATTAACCCTTTCAAAACGTTATAAACCCCTTTATATTCAGGTAATAACATCTAAAACCATCAGTTTTTTAAGGTTTTTAGAGATCCGTTTTGAAATATTTATAAAAAAATAATGACATTAATTATTAGGGACGGTATTCGTACATGTGTGCGTAATTAATTTTTTTATGTTATATGAAGGCCAACAAGCAGATGCATTTCCTGATGGTAAGAAATTCACGCCGCCTAGAGACACCAAAAATGGTAATGTTGCGCTGCCAACCTGAGGTCGGGATGTTAGGCCTCGAGCAAAAGTAAGTTTACCGGCTACTTTACCCTCCAAACCGGAACACGCCATGATGTTACGGCGGCAGGAATAGATAAGGCTTTGTTTTTGAGAAATAGTTTTATCTTATGTCATTAGTTTTTAATAAAAAAATTAATATGTTTCTAATATTCACTTGCTGGTGATATTCTATTACTTAATATTATGGGTTATTTGATTAGTCTACATAGAAGAGTGATATAGTCCTATTAATATTATAAATGTGAAAGTTTGTATGTATGGATGTATGGATGTTTGTTACTCTTTCACGCAAAAACTACAAAGCCGATTACGATGAAATTTGGTATGTAGGTAGCTGAAGACCCAGAATAACGTATAGGCTACTTTTTATTCCGGAGTTCCAGCGGGATTGGGACTTACGCGGGTGAAACCGCGGGGCGCAGCTAGTCATAAATGAATGTTAGAGTATTGTACACCAAGTGCCACAATAATTACGTATTCCTACCACCAAAGCGTCATTCATCGTCGCTATCGTGTTCCGTATTGGAGGGTAAGGTTAGGTAGACTGGATATAAAATACGTTTTTTATCATCAAAAAGTTGATATCTTTAGAGCACAAGATTACTTATATTCTCAATTTGGTAATAAAGACACCATTGCAAGGGTTATATATGTGCCTGGTTGGTAATAGGTTTTTCTGCGTGTTCTCCTTCCTGTGCCAAGAAATTTGTAAAAGGCGTGATGTAATTTATTTAAAAACACTTGTACTTTCCACAATATATTTTATTACTTTTTATTTTTATAATTTAGCCAACCGGTTTCGCTATACAAGCATCATCAGGGCTATATAACAACTTAGATTAGGAGCCAACCGGTTTCGCTATACAAGCATCATCAGGGCTATATAACAACTTAGATTAGGAGTTGTTATATAGCCCTGATGATGCTTGTATAGCGAAACCGGTTGGCTAAATTATAAAAATAAAAAATAATAAAATATATTGTGGAAAGTACAAGTGTTTTTAAATAAATTACATCAAGAATGGAATTCCACCAAGCTCCGACGATAAGAAGTATAGAATCTATTGTAAAAGGCGAGCATAGGCTTACCGTCACTAACATGGTGCCATCTGATTAGGTGATAGAGTTTTTCAGCGACTCGCCCGGATTGGTATCACCGCCTTACTGATTCCCGCCGCCGTTATGGCGCTTATATAATATGGAGGATAAGTTAGCCGTTAACTTACTTTTGCGTGAGGCCTAACATCCCGGCCTAAGGTTGGCAACCCACCATTGCCACCTTTGGTGTCTGTATGCAGTGTGAATTTCTTACCATCAGGAAATCCGACTGCTTGTTTGCTTTCCAATATTGTAAAAATAAAAATAAAAAAGGTTTGTCTCATACAACAATGGGGATTAAGTCTTCGGCTAGTCGTAGGTGCCCTGGTTGTACCTCTGCCTACCTCTTTTGGAATCTGGGCATGAATATACCTTTTTTTAAGAAAGAAAGAAAATTATTTATTTGCGGAAATATGTGTGTAAATGAGATGTTACAAAAATATTTAAGTATATTAACATATTTTACCTTATTTTGGTGTGCAAATATTTTGACATTTATAAAAAATATGATTAATAAGGTACATATGTGCTTTAACTTCTAAACCAATTATTTATATTTATAACTAGATTAATTATTTATTACCAAAACATTTAAAATGAAACTAAGGAATAAACTTGCCTTAACAGTACAGAACCCTCATCTCTATAGTTAAAATCGCGCTTTCTCAATTATTTACCTTTATTTAATCCGTTGAAAGTATTTATTCCAATAAAAGCGATCTAAAATGGAAATATAGTTAATGACGCCCTAAAGGGCTTCGGTAATGAATTCTTTGCCCTCACCCTACAAATTTCTACAAATTTATTGCATTTGTAAAGCTTGTCTTCCTAATACATTGTTAAACTTTTGACATAATTTGTTACAAATCTTAATTTCATACTCATCGTCGAGTTCGGTCGTTCCGAACAAAGTTTCCCGGGTTTTAATAGCTGTATGAAACTAGCAGTTATGAAAACTGAGTCGACATGCAAATCTTTCATTTCGCAACGCGGCTGTCCTATTTAGAGGTTTTTATAGCGTTAACTAATGTGAAGCTTACGTGAAGCTAGAGAGATTTAAATGTGAGCAACGGGTTAACAATAGTTTGTTTTTTTTATGTTAACTTTTTAGTTTCATATTCATTAAAATCTGTTTATAACTACCATAGGAAAGCAAGGTGTGTGTGTGTGTGTGTGTGTGCGCAAGCGTGTCTCAGTGTTCTAGCGGATTAGTTGCTGTTTAAATTCCAGGTCTGGCAACAAAAAGAAAATTGAGTTGTTCCAATTTTCTAATAAAAAAATGTGACAAAAGTGTGACAAATGACAAGTGCCCGGTTGGCGATAGCTTGCCACCTATCACATTGTGGGATCTAGTATCTTCTGCTAGTCGTGGGTACCCTGGTTGTGCCTCTGCCTACCTCTTCGGGGATATGGGCGTGAATCTACCTTTGCCAGTAACGTGTGTGTGTATGTGTGTGTGTGTGTGTTAAACATATGTGTCTTACATTCATAGTCATAGCATTTAAAATATTAAATCGATTATGTTACGTTATATTGTAGCCTGTCTACATAACTTAATCGAGGAAGTAGACATTGAGTAGCTTGTACTGGATGTTTCAACCCCTGACGGCAATAGAGGGTTGTTGTAAGTTTGTATAAGTCTGTGTGTATGTATGTGTATGCGTGCGTGTATGTGTGTGTTTCTGTCTGTGGCATCATAACTTTTGGACGGATGGACCGATTTCGATGCTGACTTTTGTGTTTGAAAGTTAATTGGATTGAGATGGTTGATGGATTATATTGAGGTGTTGCTGAAAACATTTATTTTCAGTATTACTGTATACTGGTTTATTGTATGAATTAGTACCTACTAAACGCACTAAAGTATAAGAGAAAGAGAGAGAGAGAGAGAGAGAGAGCATACAGTCGACTCTTCTAATGGTGAGTGATATTGAGGACGTGTTAAGGTCTACAGACACTAAAGATGTTACTGGAGTATCAATCAAACAACTTTTATTCAAACATGTCGGTTTGGAAGTAACTTTGATTGATCTTGCATTGATTAAAAAGTTTTATTCAGTTAGCGTTTACTCTAAGCGTTTACTTCTAACTAAGTTAAAAAGGTAAAACCCAAAAACATTCCGCTGTAAGCGAAAATCTGTAGATAAAATATAACTTTTGAACGGTACTTTGTATTAAGTTTACTGAGATTTAAAATGGAAATACATAACTCGATTATATTCCTGTCCGAAAGACGTAGCAGTTTAATAAAGTGACAATTACTTGTTCAAACTGTAGAGAGCAGCCGTACCTGGAACAAAAGTCAAAAATACAATTTAGTTTTGCATTCACAGCGCTATTAATAGGATTTGGTGAATCTAGACTTAATTCTTATTCAAATTTATTAATAGAATTATGTGTTGTCTGCCTTATTTACAGTAAAACTCTTTTTTTACGTACTTTTTAGAGTGCGGTCCGTAGAAAGGCGGGCGATGTAACTGTATTAATATTTGCGAGGGATATTAAAAGTTATGTAATCTGAATCACAAAGGGGTACTCGAGTTGGTCCGGGATCCTTTTCAGAAAATACCACTTACCTTTCTGGCAGGCAGTTCGTAAAAAGCGAGCATAGGCTTACCGTCACTAGCACCGTGACATTTTACTAAGTGGTAGAGTCTCGTAACGACTCGCCCAGATTGGTACTACGGCCTCACCTATTTCTATTGTCATAGCATTAGCACTTGCCCTTAATGTGTCAAGATTTGGAGGGTAAGGTAGCCATTAAACTTACTTTTGCTTGAGGCCTAACATCCCTCAGGTTGGCAACACACTATTACCACCTTTCGTGTCTTTGGTCTAGCGCCTCTGTGGTCTAGCGGTCTGGGTGTTGGACTTGACTGCATGAGGTCTCGGGTTCGAATCCCGGGTCGGCCAACAAAAAGATAATTGGATTTTTAAAATTTTCTAATAAAAAAAAGTTGGTCGGGATTGGAAATGTGCCCGATTGGCGATAGGCTTGCCATCTATCACATTGTGGGACTTAGTGTCTTCGGCTAGTCGTAGGTGTCCTGGTTGTGCCTCTGCCTACCTCTTCGGAGATATGGGCGTGAAGATACTTTTTCGTGTCTTTGGACGGCATAAATTTCTTACTATCCGTCCACTTGTTTACCTTCCAGTATCATAAAAATGAAAAAACATGAAATAAAAATACACTACAATAATTATTCTAAGATGTTATTAACATTTTTGGAAATTATTTCCCTAAATGGGTAAAATGGGGTTAAAAACATCAGTATTAATTTTTTAGGATAGGACATTTAAATACTATCACAAGATGTAACATCATAAAAATAAAAAACGACGGGTTGCACTCCGGGAGTGCCGGCAGAAGAGAAAACTTGAATATAAACGTTGTGCATATTTGATGTTCTGAATGGTTAGGAAATAATTTTTGTACGAATTTCTTTAATTATTAGTATGAAAGTACTATAATTTATGTAGTACAATATAATATTCATATATTGCGCTATCGTACACAAACATGACAACACGGATAGTCGCGCAAGCGCCCTGGGCCGTCTTACGAATTTTCGATAAGGCCACGTGTCCTGACGCGAGTTTAGAAGTTTTTACCCATTACAAAAAAAGTGAGCAACGCTTCTAAAGAAGTTTTCACTTTTCCCCCGTGTTGGTCCGGGCTCCTTTGAAGAATAGACCATCTGCCTTCCTGCCAGGCAGCTCGTAAAAGGCGAGCGAAGGCTTACTGTCACTAACACCGTGAC
>NJDD01003515.1:86969-108014 GCA_002245505.1 Calephelis nemesis
ATTTCTTTAATTATTAGTATGAAAGTACTATAATTTATGTAGTACAATATAATATTCATTTATTGCGATACCGTAAACAAACATGACAACACGGACATTCGCGCAAGAGCCCTGCGCCGTCTTACAAATGTTCGATCAGGCTACGTGTTCTGACGCGAGTTTAGAAGTTTTTACCCATTACAAAAAAAAGTGAGCAACGCTGCTAAAGGAGTTTTCACTTCAAAAATAAGTATATTGTAAGTTCTGTATTCATATTAAAACACAACAAAATCTCTTTCACACATTAAAGGAACAAAAAACCAAACAAATACAATTTCTCAATTTACATGCAAGGATAAAAAACACAACAAAATCTCTTTCACATGATAAAAGAACAAAAACCAAACAAATACGGTTTCTCAATTTACATGCAAGGATAATAAAAAACAATATTAAAAGATATGTATATTATTTGTAATGTATATTATTTGTAACTTTATCTCAGTTTATTATTTTTGACAATCCAGATCATTCCTAACACTGACGGATGGGGAGGAACGTATATGTTGAGGGATGGTTGCTGGTACAAAGGAGACGTGTTAGCTTATTTCGACTTACATTCCCATACAAAAATCGGCCTTCTGACGTTCCATTATTTTATAAGATAAATGTGGTTTGGCGGTCTAGAAATGGAATGTCATGATATTCCAATTTCAAAATGCAATTATCATTTCTGGAATGGATGGAAAATGCGGTAGTTTGAGTTTTGTCAAAAATAAATTACTTTGATTTGAAGTATCTATATATTAATACGTGATGCCTAAACTTTGGACCGCTTTTTACGAAAATTGTGCGGATGCAGGAGCATACAATTTCACACACTTATAGTTTATGTGTAGGAGAAGTGCAGAACGCTAATATTTTTCAATAATAATGCTTATAAAGTACATTAAATCAATAAGTAGAACATTACCCACACTACCATGCATTTGACACACACAAAGAAATATATTGATGATAACAATAAAGATAACAGATGGCGTTCTTGTCAACAAGATATTAAAATTTATTATGGACAAATTTCGAGCAATGGGCAACCACTAGTTAAGAATAATTTTTAATAGATAAAGCTATTCAAGTGGAAGGTTTTGTATGTATATTTCATAACCACGCGAAGCCGGGGCCGGCTGCTAGTTAAGTTATATAATTAAAACAAAAACACGAGTAACTCCACACAATTTAGTTAGTTTTATCTATTCTAGCACGTTGCTAAAATATTTCCCCCGTTAATGCCTTCTAATTCACCCCAATGTGAAACATAGCGTATAATTTACGAGACTAAGTCGAATGAACGAATAAGTTTGCTTACCGTGAAACAATTCCAACAATCTTATTTCATACGAAATACGAAAGCAAATAGAAAATGTACTTGCATGAAGCATGCAAATGCAATTTTATCTTGATAGCCCCTTTCTTTGTATGCATTTAAAACATGGAAACTAATAAAATGAGATACAAAATGTTACACATAATATTTACGGTGAATTTTAATATTTTACGAGTTGTTCGTTTGTTGGAATTTATTTTATGGGCAGAGGGATTTTCTTATAAGAATATCGCCTCTGTGGTCTAGCGGTACAGGTGTTGGATTGGACTCCATGAGGCCCCAGGTTTAAGTCCCGGGTCGAGCAAAAAATAGGAAATGTAGTTTTTCCAATTTTCTTATAAAACACGTTGCTCAGGATTGGATGTGTGCCAGTATAGCAAAAGGCTTGCCATCTATTACATTGTGCAACTTAGTATCCTCGGCTAGTCATGGTTGCCCTGGTTGTACCTCTGCTTACCTCTTCGGGGATATGAGCCTGAAGATACATATAGTGATGAAGGTTCGTTGTGTCAAATTAATCTAACTTGTACATGTCACTTTAACAAACCTAAGCGGAAAACGACGCTAACGAACACCGACTTCAAGGAGTCAGGAAAAGGTATGACCGTAATACCAAATTTGAAGACTTGTTGTTTAAAGAGTTTACTTAGAAACAAAATACTATTACTATCTTGTTTATGTAAGGTATGAAATATTATTTTAACCAAAAATTTGAGTAGTTTATCAAAAGTAGTTATATTTATATATTTATCGATGTCTAAATTTCTTTTCTTTATGTTACTTTTAACGATAATTAAGGTTACTTTCCTTTGTATTACCTATCATAATCGCTTCGTTCGTCGAGTGGCAAGCGTACACGTCTAACTACACTGACCCACCGGACCAAAGTGAGGCTCGGGTTCGATTCCAGACGAGAGCAGGCATTTAAATGTCTGCATTTCCGGGTCTGGGTGTTTTTTTAAATTTATTCTGGTATCTATTTAAGTATTTTTGTGTATTAGTATCGTTGATTAACACCCATAACACAAGCATATAATTTGCTTACTTTAGGTTTCGATTTAGTTTGTGTAAATTTTCTAGAAACACTTATTTATTTTTTTAACATTTTTTTATAATTTCCCGCTTTTAAGGTTTTTAAGTCCTAAACTTATACATATTACTGTAACAATTGGATTTTTTTCAATTTTCTAATTAAAAAAAAACGTTGCTCGGGATTGGAAATGTGCCCGGTTGGCGATAGGCTTGCCACCTATCACATTGTGGGACTTGTCTTCGGCTGGTCGTGGGTGCCCTGGTTGTGCCTCTGCCTACCTCATCGGGGATATGGGCGTGAAGATACCTTTTTAAAAAATAATGTTTTCACCTTTACTCTGTCCAGAGACATTTACTTCATATCTTTAAAGATTTACCTCCCAAATTTTATTTTATTACGAAAATTTGCAAACATCTATCATTTTTATAATCCGCTTAAAACTAAAACTATAAAAAAGTTGAAAATAGTATAAAAGCCAGAACATTAAAGTATTGGTGAAAAGTAGAAGTTTCTGGAAGTTTTAGGCCGTGGCGGTGGCCCAGAGATAATGGCGCGTCACTCATCCGCTCCTGGCTCCAGATTTACATCCACGTGATTTATGACTTCTTCATAGAGAGGGGAAAATACACAGCAAAATACAAAGAGGCGGGCCGTACCATGGATGCATCATTTTGTTATTTTAACGCGCACTTTGTTGTCGAAGACTTTTGTCGTTTGAAGTTGTTTTAAAAATGCTTTTTATAAATTTGTATCTATAACACTATTATAGTTGATGATCGGAACTTTAAAAGCAGCCTCTTAGACTATTTCAAAATGTGAATTAAAAAAGTTAAAAATACTCTTATGTACTTGTTAAATATATTCATTAGTTACAACGTTTGATATTGTAATTATTAATCTGCAATTAAGTGTATTTATTTATTCAGGACCAGATTTATTAATAATTACAGGAACTTTTTATTCTAATAAAATGATGATACCTGGTATTGGATATGCGCCCGGTTGACGATAAGTTTGCCACCTATCACATTGTGGATCTTAGTGTCTTCGGCTAGTCGAGGGTGCCCTGGTTGCGCCTCTGCCTACCTTTTCGGGAATATGGGCGTGAAGATACTTTTTTACTAATTTACCTCAGAATTTGCCTTCATACAAGTCTTTGGAGTGGATTAAATAAATCCGCTTCTTTACTTTCAGAATTGATTATTCACAAGCAAAAAATGTTCGTGTGAGCTTTTTAATCAGATTAATCTTATATTATACAAGAATTGATTGCCTCAATGGTCGAGTGGCTAGTGTACACGTCTAACTACACCGACAAACCGCGAGGTTCGGGTTCGATTCCCGACGGCGGAAAAAATTGTGACGTGTGACGAACATTTAGATTGTCTGCATTTCCGAGTCTGGGTGTTTATTAAGTTTATTCTGGTATCTATTTAAGTATTTCTACGTATTAGAACTGTTGACTAACACCCAGGAAATCAGCATATAATAAGATTCACTTTGTGCGACATGTCCAATGGTATTTAATTATTATTTATTATTTAATCTATCTAGATTATAGTCTTAAAACATACTCACGCCGCTCATAAACAAATAAACAAAAAAATATTATCTGTACTGGTATAATGTCTGCAATTAAAGAATTGTTTTTAATAATTGTTTATCTGTTTTCAACTTAATAAAGAAGATGCCTAAAGGTATTCTTTAAAAGGTAATTTTTGGCATTTTATCGAACAAAAGAGTAAGCAGTTTGCTAGTTTGGAAAGAAAAGTAACAACATAAAAAGAAAAAAAGATTTACCATTTAATAGAACCTTCAAAAATAATTCTCACTCATTTTTTGTCACGACATAAAAATACCTGTAAATAAATCAACTTTTCACAGGGTAGGGGTGATCGCACGATATGCTTGAGACGAACAAAATAGAAAAAGAAGATTGAATCAGTAGGAAAATGCCTTAACTTTAGAAAATGTCACCCTTTATCAACCTTATACAATTTATATCGAGTTTACTATAGGCAATAAGGAAGTTCACGTAAGATTTGCCTTTGATATAATTTATAAACTGTAAATCTTATTTTTTTTATGGTTATTATGTGAGTATGTGCGGGTTATATGTGTTATAAGTTGCATATGTCTCTGTGTGTATGTGAGGGTGCAATGTGTTATAAGTTTTCTGTGTCTCTGTGTGTATGTGTGTGTGCAATGTGTTATAAGTTTCACGTGTCTCTGTGTGTAAGCCACACGTGGGTGTAAGTGACTTGGATGAGTGAACTTTGAACGGATGGACCAATTTTGATTAGGTTTTTCTGTAAAAAAGCTAACCTAATCGAAATGGTTCTTAGCTACATTACATTTCATTTTTATGATATTGGAGGCAAACAAGCAGACGGATTTCCTGATGGTAAGAAATTCACGCCGCTTAGAGACACCATAGGTGATAATGGTGCGTTGCCAACCTGAGGCTGGGGTGTTAGGCCTCGAGCAAAAGTAAGTTTACCGGCTACCTTACCCTCCGAACCGGAATACGTCAACGGCAAGCATTTGAAGTTATGGTGGCAGGAATAGGTTAGGCGGTGGTACCAATCCGGGCGAGTTGCTGCGAAACTCGACCACCTGGTAGTATATCATGCTGTTAGTGACTGTAAGCCTATGGTCACCTTTTATGAGCTGCCTAGCAGGAAGGCAGATGGTCTTTTCTGCAACGGATCAACACGGGGAAAAAAATTACAAAAAACTTCAATTTCATTAACAGGTTTTCAATTTTTTTTAAACCAGACGTCAAAAAAAAACTGCCGTGGTTTAGATGTTATAGGTTCATTTTGAGGCCTGGACGAAATACCTGTTTTGCAAATAGGTATGCAAATAGGCAGCAGGAATAGGTTAAGTGGGGGATCCCTACCCGGGAAAATTACAAAACACTCTTCTACCAGATGATACAAAAAATATGCATTTATGAATATACCTTATAAGCCATGTAAAAAATATGACGGAATTTTTATTGAATTATCAAATTTATAATATTCATGTAACAAACATACTAGGTGGTGGTGGTAGGTGGTAGAGTTTCGCAGCGAATCACCCGGATTTGTACCACCGCCTTACCTATTCCTGCCGCTATAACGTCATGACGTGTTCAAGTTCGGAGGGTAAGGTAGCCGGTAAACTTACTTTTGCTCGAGGCCCAACATCCCGGCCTCAGTTTGGCAACGCCTCATTACCACCTTTGGTGTCACTAGGCGGCGTGAATTTCTTACGGTCAGGAAATCCGTCTGCTTATTTGCCTTCCAATATCATAAAAAATAGCACCTTATATCTCGGCTGAAGGACAAGGACTCATTTACAACTGTAGTATTTATTGGCCACGGCTACCTCTTACCACGAATTTGCTCGCTTTTGATTCAAAAGTATCTTCACGCGCTTATCCCCAAAGGAATAGGCAGAGGCACAACCTACGACTAGTCGAAGACACTTAATCCTACAATGTGACAGATGGCAAGCCTATCGAAAATCGGGCATATATCCAATCCCGGTCAACTTTGTTATTATCAGAAAATTGGAATAACACGTTTTCTTTAAAATTTCCATACCTTGTAATCGAACTCAGGTCCTCATTAGTCAATTGCAACATCGGACCGCTCAACCACAGAGGTGTTAACTCATGCCATACAAACATACAAATTGATAAACCTAAGACAGTTGAAATTTGTTACTATAAAATTAAATGGGTTTTTGCTGTAAATGTATTTTATCTCATAATTTGTAATTTGAATACGCAGACAAATTAATCCAGCAAAAGTAAGGTAAAAGAATACAAAGCGGACACGTTAACTGCTCGCCCGTCCCTAAATATGCGACCGAGGACAGTATAACGGTATATTGCCAAAACAACTTTGTCACATTTTTGTTTCTGTTATTTCATAATATCTTAATAATAAATCTGTATAATTTTAAAGATATTTGCACACCATAATGTTGTAGAATATGTTGGTATTTTGTTATAGTTCTTTACACACATTTTCGGCAAATAAATTTCATTTTTCAAATAATTAAACTAGCTATAAATATAAATGATTGGCTTGAAAGTTAAAACGTATGTAATTAAATAATTTTTTTAACAATATTAAAATATTTGCACACCAAAATGTGGTAGAATATGTTGACATACTTAAATATTTTTGTAACATCTCATTTACACACATATTCCGCAAATAAATAATTTTCTTTCTTTCTTTCTTTCTTCATACCTAACATATTTTTTACGTTTTTAGGGTTCCGTACCCAAAGGGTAAAAACTTACCCCATTATTAGTCCGCTTAGGCCTCCGCTGTCTGTCTGTCTGTCTCCAGGCTGTATCTCATAAACCGTGATTGCTAAAAAGCTGAAATTTTCACAAATGATGTATTTGTAAAAATTGAAAACGGTTATGTTCAATGAAGTGTGTAGAGGAAAATTACAAGTGTTATTTGAAAAGTGTGTGTATACAATGGAATTCCAATAAGTGATAAAAATATAATATTAAAGTCCATAAGCTTGCGGTGTTGGAATATTATATTAATATAACAACAAGTGCTAAATATTTAAAAAATAAATATATTAAGGGGGGTACATAATACACCCCATACAAAAAACGAGTGTTTTTCGTATTTTTATTATTCGTTCGTTCGGTTTTTGTGATATTATATTCGTTTTGTTCAATATTGAAAACGGTAACAGGTAGATGCTTCAAATTTCTCTGAATATTACCTTGTCTATTACCATTCAAAATAAATAATTAAATAACAATAAAGTGAATATTAAAGGGGGCTCTCATACAACTTTGTGGACTAGCGGTTCAGTTGTTGGACTTGATTGCATGAGGTCCCGGGTTCTAATTCTGGGGTCGGGCAACAAAATAAAATTGGGTTTTTCCAATTTTCTAAAAAACGTTGTGCCCGGTTGGCGATAGGCTTGCCACCTATCACGTTATGGGACTTCGGCTAGTCGTGGGTGCCCTGGTTGTGCCTCTGCCTACCTCATCGGGGATATGGGCGTGAAGATACTTTCTCATACAACAAACGTAATATTTAAAAGATAGATGATAGTACGGAACCCTTCGTGCGCGAGTCCGAGTCGCACTTGGGAGGTTTTTTTTATTTTAGAGGTCAGCGAACAAGCAAACGGCTATTTTGATGGTAAGAGGCAACCGTGGCTTATAAACACCATTGATTTTAGAAATACGTCACTATAAAGGTTTACATTTAAGGCGACCTTAAAATAATCAAAAGTTTTTTTTTTATGACATTGGAAGGCAAACAAGCAGACGGATTTCCTGATGGTAAGAAATTCCCGCCGCCAAGAGACACCAAAGGTGGTAATGGTGCGTTGCCAACCACAAGCCGGGATGTTAGGTCTCGAGCAAAAGTAAGTTTACCGGCTGCCTTACCCTCCGAACCGGAACACGTCATGACGTTATGGCGGCAGGAATAGGTATGGCGGTGGTACCAATCCGGGTGAGTCGCTGCGAAACTCTACCACCTAGTCAGATGTCACGGTGCTAGTGACGGCAAGCCTATGCTCGCCTTTTACGAGCTGCCTGGCACAGGAAGGCAGATGGTCTATTCTACAAAGGAGCCCGGACCAACACGGGGGAAAATCAAAAGTTCCTTTTTAAATCCATAGTTCAAGACTCAAATGGTTCATGAGGAAAAGCAAAAAAAACATAAATAGCAAATATAATTGCCTCTGTGGTGTAGCGGTTCAGTTGTTGGGCTTGACTGCCTGAGTCCGAATACCAGGACGGGCAAAAAAAACGTTGCTCAGGATTGGATATGTGAACGGTTGGCAGGCTTGCCACCTATCACATTGTAGACGTGTCTTCGGCTATTCGTGGGTGCTCTGTTTGTGACTCTGCGTACCTTTTCGGGGATATGGGCGTGAAGATAACTTTTTTTTTATATTTCCATCATATATATCAATTCCAAAGACATTTCTTGTTCACTCTGAAAATCAAGGAACGTGTCTGGAAAAAACAAAAACTCCAGTAACTAATTTTCGCTTCAACCCTCAAGTGAATAACTGAGGACGTGTAGAAAATATCCCAAGATTCTTGCTGTAGATAATAACCTGTCTTGTTTCTTGTCCTCGTCACGGCCTCTGTCCCTTTCTTCGTCACTAACAAGGAAAGGGACAGAGACGCTTTTGTCGCTAAAGAGCCATTTACACTGTTTGCCAGACGTTACTGAGCTTTTTGGCAATATGACTGGCGTTTGGTACGCCCGCCCTTCCAATCTGAAAAGACCGTTTAGATCCCAGCCTGGAGAATTGGTTGCCTTTATTACAATTAATGATCTTTGTTTGCACGTCTGGCGAAACACTGGTATAACAACTAATTAACTGTGTACTGTATGGCTTTGATGGGGGAATGAACGAATAATTATTTGAATAATTTGAGCAAAAGCTTTTAAAAGCATTACTTTTGGTAATAACATTTTGAAACTTAAGTTTAATGTGAATATTATAATGTTAAAAGATA
The DNA here is from genome assembly GCA_002245505.1 of Calephelis nemesis. Lineage (NCBI taxonomy): Eukaryota > Metazoa > Arthropoda > Insecta > Lepidoptera > Riodinidae > Calephelis > Calephelis nemesis. The sequence goes on from NJDD01003515.1 coordinate 95,883, forward strand.
AGATATCTCCTCTGTAGTCTAGCGGTTCAGGTGTTGGACTTGACTGCATGAGGTCCTAAGTTCGAATTCCGAGTCGGACAACAAAAATAAAATTTGAGTTTTCCAATTTTTTAATAAAAAAAAAGTTGCCCGGGATTGGAAATGTGCCCGGTTGGCGATAGGCGTGCCACCTATCACATTGTGGAACTTAGTGTCTTCGGCTAGTTGAGGGTGCTCTGGTTGTGCTTCTGCCTACTTTTTCGCGGGTATGCGCGTGAAGATACTTACTTACTTACTTACTTACTTAAAAGAAAATATTGCAAATTATTATAGCGTCGGGATGTAAAGACCCTTATTATTTTGATAATAGCATTGGATTATTTGCTAGGGGGATGTTTTTTAAGTGCAACCAGTTAGATTAGCTACAGTTTTAATAGTCGTTCAGATATGATACATCTGCCGTCATAACATCAATATTTGTCGTTGTCATGTTCCGCGTTTATGGATTGGGTAGCCGGTAAATTTACATGAGAAACTTTTGATTCCAACTACAGGGTTGTAACAATTAACATCTTTGGTGTGTCTAGACAAAGTGTAATTATTATTAAGAAATCTGTATGCTTTTTTAAGTTGCTATAGTACATTAAAGTTTTTATAGCAAGTGAAGACATCACTAACTATAAGAAATTGGAATATAATGTCAGTGCTCGCAGTTGTTATGTTCCAGTTTAAATGGCAGGAAATCCGATAAAACTATTTTAGTGAGGGGCAAATGTCAATAACTTTGAATATTCTTGCATTAGAAGATTTATCTACATGTTTGTTTTTCAAAGATACAGTATTTTAACAACTTTTACTAGGTGGTAGAGTTTCACACCGACTCACCTGGATTTGTACCACCGCCTTACCTATTCCTGCCACCATAACGTCTAATGCTTGCCGTTGACGTGTTCCGGTTCGGAGGGTAAGGTAGCCGGTAAACTTACTTTTCCTCGAGGCCTAATATCCCGGCCTCCGGTTGGCAACGCACCATTACCACCTTTGGTGTCTCTAGACGGCGTGGGTTTCTTACCATCAGGAAATCCGTCTGTTTGTTTGCCTTCCAATGTCATAAAAAAACTGATCTATTTCAATAAATTTACTTTAAATTAACAATGAATTCTTCGTTATAACCAAAAAAGGGAATAAATTCTTCAAGTTATACACACTTTTTGTAGTAAACACTGGTACTTATCCAATATACACTTTATTTAACACTTTCTGTTACCTAACCGGTTTCACTGCTTACAGCATCATCAGGGCTTTGAAACTAAAGATAAAAAGACAGTTTTATTTAACGTACAATACTTATATGGTTGGATGTTACTGACGGTATCTATACGAGTATATAAAAACGTTGACAGTAAACAAACCACTACAAAGTTATGCCATAGCAAACCGTTTTCCTCAAAAATAGGGATTATATTTAGACTGGAAAATGCCATTGTATTATAAAATAAAAATAAATGTCAACTTTTTTTTTATGATAGAGGAAGGCAAACAAGCAGACGGATTTCCTGATGGTAAGAAATTCACGCCGCCTAGAGACACCAAACATGGTAATGGTGCGTTGCCAACCTGAAGTCAGGATGTTAGGCCTCGAGCAAAAGTAAGATTACCGACTACCTTACCCTCCGAACCGGAACACGTCACGACGTTATGGCGGCAGAAATAGGTAAGGCGGTGGTACCAATCCGGGCGAGTCGCTGCGAAACTCTACCACATAGTAAACTTATAGAAAAACAATTTCTTTAAATTGTGTTTATTTAACACTTAATGTTACATTCAAATTAAACAACTAAAGTGGTGGAGCTTTGATGATAGTTTAAAAAACATAAGTTAAGGTTTAAGAGTAACCTGCGAGTTATTAATAATTAAAAAATACATTAATAAGTGAATTGTTTTGTGTAATAGTACAAGTCACTTGCAAAGTATGCAACTAAAACCTTACAACTAAAGTTGTAAAGTAAAGAAAATACACTAAAAATTGAAAACGGTTCGTTAAGTGTAGCGTCTTAAAATGCTCAGTCAAGTGTGTTGAGTAAAATTACAAGTGTTATTTGAAAAGTGTGTATTGCACATACAATAGATTTCCACAAAGTGATCAACAAATAACATTGAAGTCTATAAGCTCGTTGTGTTGGAATATTATAGTAATATACCGGAATGATAGTTCAGAAACATCGCTCGTTCATGATGAACTTGACAGAATATGATACGCCTAATTTCATTTTGTGATTATTTGACATTGTAAAGATACTGAGTATTACGTATTTATGGCCTTATAGAAAAAGAATAAAAAATATTTATGTATGTCTTTTTAGGGTTCCGTACCTTTAAAGGAAAAGGGGACCCTTACAGGATTTGGATGTCCGTTTTACAAAACCCTTTTTCTCGGAAATGCGGGGAGGTATCAAGCTGAAATTCTTATTTTTTTATTTTATTTACTCATTTATTGTACACAAAAAATTTATAAATTTTAAAACTAATATAATAGACTTGTACGAAAGGTCAGCTTATCTCAGATACAGAGATTTCTTCCAGCTCACCCAAAAAGGAGCTCATAAGATAACTTAAATGGTAGTCCGCAATAAATTAAGTGAGAAAAAAATATAACTATATGAAGCCGGAACAGGCAGTTAGTATGTCATAATATCAAACCAAGGAGAAAAACAAAAAAAAACAAATGATATGCACAAAAATAAAAGAAAAACTAACGTGCGTGTACAATATACGTGCATACGTAAATACATACACTTGCATACATAACAAAAATATATAAACTTGTATGTTATATCTCTGAGAAAACATACAAGATACCTATTTAAGGTAACGAAATGTGTTAATAAGTATTGTAGTATACCGGATGTATACATACAAACACAAGTACATAAACTACAAGAACATAAAATATAACATAATAAACTTTTAAGATTTTGGTCAGCCAGATTTTTGACAGACGAGCAATTCTACAAAATTGAAAATTTCTAAATTTTTTTGGAACGTTTGAACTGTATTAAATTTATTTTAAGTTTTTTCTATACAAATTCAAGACGTGTGCAATATAAAATGCTAGAAAATAAGTGAATTTAAGGTTTTTGTGGGAAAACACATTTTGAGTTACCCGACAAAGGAATAGAACCTAAGACTTCATGTAGTCAACGCGATCGCTACACTACTAGACAATAGATGCGATTTTTGGTTCAAAATTCAGTTTTAAGATTTGTTAATAGAAGAAGAAGAATAGTTCAAGTTAAATAAAATCTTTTTATTGTTAGGATCGTGAGGTCTGGCACTCGATACTCTCTGCCTATCCCGTAAGCGACTTGGCATTAAGATATGTATGTACATATGTGTAAATAAAATCTGATAAAAATGTTATTTACATAAAGTAAGTAAATAAATAAATATCCCTGGACAAGTCACAAAAATTCAATCTAACCCCAAAGTAAGCAAATTATATGCTTGTGTCATGGATGTAAGTCAACGATACTAATACATAGAAATACTTAAATAAATACTAGAACATATTTAATAAACACCTAGACCCGGAAATGCAGACATCTAAATGTTCATCACACAAATGCCTGCCCCCGTCGGGAATCGAACCCGAGCTTCGCGGTCAGTCAGTGTAGTTAGGCGTGTACGCTAGCCACTCGACTAACGAGGTCATTCAAACCGTATCACGACAATAGCAAGCATTAACGTTACGGCGGCATAAAGTCTATATATCAAGCCCATTAATAAATTAATGTGTAAAAGCGGTAACGATAATCGCTAGCCTATTTCCGGCTTTATTATGGCAAATACAACATCCTCTTCAGAATATGGGCTCAGATTACCGAATTATGTATATTACTACCATTATGGGTAGTTGCCTTTGTAGGCATCATCAAATACTGGTTTTTAGATGATGACATATATTTAACAAGTAAATTTCAGCTTCACTGTTTTTAGTTTCATTTTTCATTTCATTTACTCTGAAATCTATAAAAGTTTTTTTTTGTATGATATTGGAAGGCAAATTACAAGCAGACGGATTTCCTGATGTTAAGAAATTCACGCCGCCTAGAGACTCCAAAGGTGGTAATGGTGCGTTGCCAACCTGAGGCCGGGATGTTAGGATTCGAGCAAAAGTAAGTTGACCGGCTACCTTACCCTTCAAACCGGAACACGTCAACGGCAAGCATTAGACGTTATGGTGGCAGGAATACGTATGGCGGTGGTACCAATCCGGGCGAGTCGCTGCTAAACTCTACCACCTAGTCAGTTATCACGGTGTTAGTGACGGTGAGCCTATGCTCGCCTTTTACGAGCTGCCTGGCAAGGAAGGCAGATGGTCTATTCTACAAAGGAGCCCGGACCAACACGGGATCCGCTTTTATGGATTGGGTAGCCGGTAAATTATCATAAGAAACTTTTGATTCCAACTACAGGGTTGTAACAATTAACATCTTTAGTGTGACTAGACAAAGTGTAATTATTATTAAGAAATCTGTATGTTTTTTTAAGTTGCTATAGTACATTAAAGTTTTTATAGCAAGTGAAGACATCACTAACTATAAGAAATTGGCATATAACGTCAGTGCTCGCAGTTATGTTCCAGTTTAAATGACAGGAAATCTGATAAAACTATTTTAGTGGGAGGCAAATGTCAATAACTTTGAATATTCTTGCATTAGAAGATTTATCTACATGTTTGTTTTTTAATGATACAGTATTTAAACAAATTTTACTAGGTGGTAGAGTTTCACAGCGACTCACCCGGATTTGTACCACCGCCATACGTATTCCTGCCACCATAACGTCTAATGCTTGCCGTTGACGTGTTCCGGTTCGGAGGGTAAGGTAGCCGGTAAACTTACTTTTCCTCGAGGCCTAATATCCCGGCCTCCGGTTGGCAACGCACCATTACCACCTTTGGTGTCTCTAGACGGCGTGGGTTTCTTACCATCAGGAAATCCGTCTGTTTGTTTGCCTTCCAATGTCATAAAAAAACTGATCTATTTCCATAAATTTAGTTTAATTTAACAATGAATTCTTCGTTATAACCAAAAAAGGGAATAAATTCTTCAAGTTATACGCACTTTTTGTAGTTAACACTTGTACTTATCCAATATACACTTTATTTAACACTTTCTGTTACCTAACCGGTTTCACTGTTTACAGCATCATCAGGGCTTTGAAACTAAAGATAAAAAGACAGTTTTATTTAACGTACAATACTTATATGGTTGGATGTTACTGACGGTATCTATACGAGTATATAAAAATGTTGACAGTAAACAAACCACTACAAAGTTATGCCATAGCAAACCGTTTTCCTCAAAAATAGGGATTATATTTAGACTGGAAAATGCCATTGTATTAAAAAATAAAAATAAATGTCAACTTTTTTTTTTATGATAGAGGAAGGCAAACAAGCAGACGGATTTCCTGATGGTAAGAAATTCACGCCACCTAGAGACACCAAACATGGTAATGGTGCGTTGCCAACCTGAAGTCAGGATGTTAGGCCTCGAGCAAAAGTAAGATTACCGACTACCTTACCCTCCGAACACGTCATGACGTTATGGCGGCAGAAATAGGTAAGGCGGTGGTACCAATCCGGGCGAGTCGCTGCTAAACTCTACCACCTAGTCAAATGTCACGGTGTTAGTGACGGTAAGCCTATGCTCGCCTTTTACGAGCTGCCTGGCAGGAAGGCAGATGGTCTATTCTTCAAAGGAGCCCGGACCAACACGGGGAAAATTCTGGCTGACCGAAATTATTGTCTGACCAAAATTATTCACTTAATGTATGGCTGCGCTTCTAATCCGGTGGTAAATTATAAAATTGTCGATGGGCACGAGTTCCACTATCGCATTATCTACGTGAATAAAGGTCTTTTCTGATTTTATTGCTCCTCGTCTCCCTCTGGACAAGTAAAATATTTACTTGCAACATTATTAGATACAGTTATTTTGTATCTAATAATCGGATTTTTTTAATAGTGTGATTCAAGAGGAAGGTTAAAATGTATAATGCTAGAAGTTAATCCACCAAGCGAAGCTGGTTCGGTCTGCTAGTATACCATTAAAAATAAATATAGCTAAAATGTCAAAACAATACAAGTCAAATTAAGGATCATAAATTAGGTAATTTTAAAGCAACGTTGCTGTCTAAAAGCATAATGTTATGAATAATAAAGCTGGAAACAGTATTCTAATGAATGATATTGGTCCTCCACTGGGATTACAAGTTAATCCTCTTGGAAGTGAACCAAGGGTCGGTGGAGCGGGGTGGCGTGTTGAAAAAATTCTGCCATCATAACTGGACCTCCGGGCTTATTGTGACGTTTTGTGTTAGCTTTACAAGGAATTTGGTAATTTGCGAATGTAATTTTCTTTGCAACTTCCTTTTTTATGTTTTTTTCATGGTGTTAGAAGGCAAACAATCAAACGGATTTCCTGATGGTAAGAAGTTCAAGCCAGAATAATTCTTGAACTTTTCTACTGCACACTCTATGTTACACTAGCTTCCGCCCGCGACTTCGTCCGCGCCTATGTCGGTCTTCGCGTGATACTTACTAGCCGGTATACTTACTTTTGCTCAAGGTCTAACATCCCGGCCTCAGGTTGGCAACTCACCATTACCACCTTTGGTATCTCTAGGCGGCGGAAATTTCTTGCCATCAGGGAATCCGTCTGCTTGTTTGCCTTCCAATATCATAAAAAAAAAGACAAACTTCTTCGCTTGGTGGATAAACTTTTACGCATTATACATTTAAACCTTCCTCTTGAATCACACTATTAAAAAAATCCGATGCGTAGTTTAAATATCCAAGCATGCATAAGACAGGCAGCGGAAAATAACTTTGTTTAATTTACAGTTATTTGAACGATTTTTTATATAGTATTACAATCTAACAGACAGTTCAAGTGACAACAAATGCGTCACCTATTATGATGTTACTTTAGAATTTATTATAAACTACTCGCTTATGCATATCTATCGCGCCTGCACACGTCTCATTTAACGATTTTATTCCACGATTTTTTCTTACGGTTTTTACTATCACAATTTTTCAGTTCGGTCGCGCAGCAAAATCCCTATCTCCTCCAAGCCTGCCGTAAAGAACTTCGTTCCAATAACAATAACAGAGTTTTTAACCCACTTAAAAATAAGATTGCCTCTGCGCTCTAGCACTTCTAATGTTAGACTAGACTTCATGAAGTCCCAGGTTCGACTTCCAGTTTGGGCAACAAAAAAATTAGAAAATGTTTTCAATTTCTAATAAAAATATCTAATGTTGTCCGGAATGGGACATGTGCCCGGTTGGTGATAGGCTTATCACCTATCACATGGTGGGACTTAGTGTCTTCGGATACGTCTTCGGGGATATGGGCGTGACGATACTCATTTTTTGCTGCCTCTTTTTAGTAGTCGGGTAAAGAACAATAGCAAGGAACAAGTTTTGCCGTTATATAGGTGCCAACTTCGCAATACAATTTTATAATAATATGTCCACACTAGGTACTACATATGCATTCAAATATAGCTTAAATACAAACAAAACCATTGACGTGGTAACGCGAACGGGGGTATAGAGGACTGCGATGAACCATGGTATTAAATCTAGATTACCATCTGGTGATTTCGCTCGACTGGATAATCAACGGGACTATATTAAAGCTATCAGTCACATGACGCATGACAAGTATTACACGTGACGTCACACAGAACAATAGTGGATCAAACATAAATCGTTCGTCTAATGCTTGGTACAGACCACGCAATCTCAAGCGAATAATACATTTCTCTGTAGGGCCTGAAGAAAACAACCGAAGAGCTTTACTACTTATTTAAAACTAGCTCTAGCGAACTTTGTTCTACCCAATCAGTTTGTTACATAAAAAATTAAAAATTGTTTTTGCTCCTGGTTCTAATCAATTTTGAGCCAAATCGGTTAAGCCGTTCTTGAATTGTAAGTAATACGACTTTCTGTTATGTAAATATATACTAGAATATATATTCCACCTCTTCAGTTTGCATGAGAAAAAAATACAATTTATTTTTCATACTTTCGTTGAAGTCGAACGGAATAAAAAGCATCCCTCATCTTCTAATCTTCAGATTCTAAGCTACTTTTTCATCAAGATTCAGTTAAATTGGTTTAGCGGTTTTTGACTAATAAATAGTGTAACTTACACGAGTTTCTTTTATAAATATAGGTTTAAAATTAATTCTTATTACTACAATGGTTAGTCTTGATGATCGTATTGTCGTGTTCCATGTTGGAGGGTTGATTCTTACATTGGTATAGGTGCAGGGTCTAAGACCTGGTCACTAATACAATCGCACTAAAAGTTACTTAAAAGGTCTACAAGGGACGGTTTTTCTTACATTAGGAGAACCTCCTTAATCACTATCTAATAACATGAAATAATAAAAGCGTATGTTTTTACATTACTTTAATCCAAATTGAATAGGGAAGTAAAGCGGCTACCATAAAATATGATTAGTGGTTGAGCGGGCGTCATCGGTCCACACACTCGTATGTAAATATCGCCTGTACAAATATATTTGCGGGAAGGAAAATGAACAGAAGGTTGTATTGTTTCCAGTCCTTTATATTTCAAGGTGGAACAAAATTATGATTAATTAATATACGTTTTTTACATTATTTTAATAAGAGAATATACACATTTTTGCTAAAAAAAATCACAATTCGCTACTTAAGTTTCATAAGATTCTTTATAACTTAGTGACTTAAGTAACATGATTGGGATTCCAAAAATGGTAATAGTGTGTAAGCAACTTAAGGCTGAAGGTTTTGGCATCTTCATTGACAAGTTTTTCACTAATATTTTTTTGGATAATGATACAACTAGCATGTTTAGAGATATATTAATGGTTTCTTTTTTGTTAAACCTACCCGGTTTCGATTCCTTCTTCACCCCCTATCTCAAAAGCCTAACATCCCGTAATAACCTCAGCTAGAAGCGTACGTCTGTATGTGTTTGTGTGTATATTTGTGTATGTATGTATGTATGTGTGTGAATTTGTGTGTGCGTGTAATGTGTGTATTGTTGGAGCTGGATATATCTGATGTCTTTGGGGTATCCAATCCATTAATTATACACTATCTTTACTATTTTTTTCGCGCTATACGTTCGTACACATAGATATGTATATTTTTTGGGGAATGTTCATTTCAAATGATTATTGATTTCTAAATATATTTTCAACTGATTTATGTAAAAGTATAAGACTATCATAATAAAAACCTATATAAATAAGTTTGTTAAATCTTTTGCGATGTGCATAAGAATTTTGTTAAAACTTAAAACACACATAAAAAAAGCATCTTCACGCCCATATCCCCGAAGAGGTAGGCAGAGGAACAACCAGGGCACCCACGACTAGCCGAAGACACTAAGTCCCACAATATGATAGCCCGGGAATTGAACGCGGGACCTCATGCAGTCAAGTCCGACAACTGAACCGCTAGACCACGGAGGCGATAAAACATACATATTTCGCAAATAAATAAATTTCATCTCACTCCAATACGATTTATCGCAGGCAAAACCACTGCTACCAACTAGTAGGGGTATAGTTTAATATTACAATGGATAACATTATCATAGATAGTAACTGTATTTTCCTTGCACATAAGTCATTTCACCCATGGGAGACACGGAAACAACATGCTAACCGGGTCTCAGCTTGTATTAGCTACTAATTAATCTCCTTGTTAATTAGTGTTGCAACCTAAAGCGCACAAAAGCTTTTACGTCTCCGCCATTTTTGCAATAAAAATAAGTGCCTGATTAAATGGAGATTCTAAGCTATAAAAGTTGAAAGCATATTAATGTTACAATGTCATTTGTCGTCCTTTGAAAAAAGAGATTATTAATTCGAGTGTATGTTTGTATCTAATTGAACATTTTCAATTTTAGGATTATCGATATACGGATATAACTGTATGCAAGTTTCATTCGTTAGAGTTCGAATACTAAACAAATAAAGACGAAATCACTCATTTGCTTTAGTTGATAAATCAAATCAAAGCTAAAATGGGCTTCCTTGTTTTTTTTTAAATTGCTGAGCAATTAAAAAAGCAGTTTAGGCAGTGGTACCTATCCGTCTCAAAAATCTTTTACTTACATATGGTCCTGGTATTATTTTCATAACATATTACGAATATATTGTCAATAAATATGAGTAGGTATGTAATATGATGTCTTCTTCTTCTTTTATAAATATGGCTTTCGATCGTTTTTCACGACTACTTTGCCAACGTCAAGTTAGTTAATATCGTGACCGTCATATTTATGATAAAATATATGTAATTGACTGCTTAGTACCTACATAATGTATAAACATGAATGATTTTCGTTTAAAATCAATATGGCTAATAAGCAAAACGTAAAAATATAATGTTTTAAATGACTGTGACTGTATTTTATTTATTACCTATCTTAAGACCCGACACAACACGAGGGGTGTTGTAAGAATGATGTATCTGTGTGTCTGTCTGTGGCATCGTAGTTCTTAAGTGGATGATCGTATTAAGATGCATTTTTTTAAAGCTGATTTGAACGAGATGTTTCTTAGTTACAATTCATGGAAACTGTCCAGGCGTTTAAGTTAATCAGCTCATCCGTTTTGGGTATTTACTTCTGTTTTAAGCATAAAATCTTATATCAGATACAACTGAGCTGGTGTACCTAATAATGTAGCTCAAAATAAAAATTAATTCTGGCAAACTTTGGAGTCATTAGATTCATCTTGACAGGTCTGTTCATATTTTCTAATGATTAGGATTAGTATGAGCATTTATAAACATCTCCATTTTTCCTTTACGAACTTCAATGCCGAAACCGTTATTCTATCTTTCATAAACCTTTAAATGAGCAATTCTTGTATATATATATAATTGGAATCTTGGAATGGGCTCTAACAATTTTCATGAAATTTAGTATCGATCTAGCTAGGAATCATTTAAAAAAAAATACCAAGCAAAGCTCGTTAATCTAGATATTTAGTTGATTGTTTGACAAACTCAGTACCTACTCATTTTTAGGCACGTGCAGTGAAGTAGATTTCCCGCCCGCGAATTGAAAAAGATTTGCTTTTATATAATTAATATAAAATCAGTTTATATACAACATAGAATAGTCTATTGTATAGTATAGTATACAATATAGTTAATTTTTTATCAGTTTATTGAGATTGAAATCGAGCAGATATTTTACCAAATTCTAGGTCGAGTTAAGGTTAAGTAATATTTAAAGTTTTAAAAGATCCTTTAAATATTAAGGAATATACATAAGTTTACGAACTTCATTTTCTTCCAAATCGAAACTTGGAGCGTGGGATAGCCGAAGGTATTTAGCTAGTAATAGGTGACAAATTTACTTAACGCACATCTATTAACTTGTGTAGTCTACAGGTTTCGTATTTTTGTTAGTATAAGAAAAATAGTTTTTGCCTGTGTGGTCTAGCGGTTTAGTTATTGGACTTGACTGCAAGAGGTCCCGGGTTCGAATCCCGGGTCGGGTAACAAAAAGAAAATTGGGTTTTTTGCCAATTTTCTAATAAAAAAGTGTTGTTCGGGATTGGAAATGTGCCCGATTGGCGATAGGCTTGCCACCTATCACATTGTGGGACTTAGTGTCTTCGGCTAGTCGTCGGTGCCCTGGTTGTGCCTCTGCCTACCTCTTCGGGGATATGGGCGTGAAGATACTTTACTTTACTTTACTAACAAGTACATGGCTCCTCTGGTGTTATGAGGTAGCCACTGTCTATTGGCACCATCGATGTTGAAGGCGCATTGGTGTCCTGTGGAAACGGTATTAGGTCAATTGTGCAAGTGTACCGGACTCCGGACCAGAACATGATATATTTTTTTATGACGTTGGAAGGCAAACAAGCAGACGGGTTTCCTAAGAAATTCCCGCCGCCTAGAGCCACCAAAGGTGGTAATGGTGCGTTGCCAACCAGAGGCCGGGATGTTAGGACTCGAGCAAAAGTAAGTTTACCGGCTACCTTACCCTCCGAACCGGAACACGTCATGACGTTATGGCGGCAGGAATAGGTTAGGCGGTGGTACCAATCCGGGCGAGT